>JADHZB010002047.1:0-118099 GCA_015657535.1 Nephromyces sp. MM_2019 | reverse complement strand
CTTCTTCTGCCTCTTCTTCTTCTTCTTCTTCTGCCTCTTCTTCTTCTTCTGCCTCTTCTTCTTCTTCTTGTGAATATACATATCTTGTTAAGGTGTTTGACGCTGATTTTCGTGTTTTTAGCTTCTACTTCGTATTGAGCTTCTGTTATATCCATAGCTGGAAAAATGATGTTTTTTTTCTTCTTCTTCTTTAAGGTTGATGATCTGGTTGATGCAGTCGAAGGAAATCGCAAGTTTTGCAAGTGTTTGTATGTCTATAACAAGGTAGATATGCTCTCGCTTGAGGAGGTTGACGAGATTGCTAGAAGGTAAACAATTTTGGCAGTAAAGGAGGGTGGAGCGCACACAAGAAATCGCGCGCGATAGAACTAGTGGAATCTCCCTGAGTTCATATTCGCTGTTTTTTTGTTTTGTGTGTGTGACTAGTTTATTTAAGGCATATATTCCTAGTATATGTAACGTGTATATCTAGGCATATATTTCTCAAGACATAAATTGCAGAAACTTTATTAGAAATCATAGATACTGATAAAATCTCTGATTTTATGATGATTTTGATAAAATCTGGCATTTTAGCCCCCCTTTTTCATCTTCTTATAGTCCTGCATTGAGAGCTTCGCTTTTTCTAGTTTTTAGAGAGTTTAATGAATGAGATTTTATCAATCAAGGCACTCATTATATATGATATTATCAGATAATTGCAAATAATAGAGATATGTAGTTATGCTTTTAAAAACAAAGAAAGTTATCATTAATACAGTTTAAAGCTTCTTTGAAGATGATTCTATGATGTGAGAAAAGTATTAAATTTTTGCAAAAAATCCTTCCTCTTCCTCATGAATCTTATTATACGTTGACTTCCGTTATTTTCCTCGGGCCCTTTTGCTTTTTTGCTAAAATAAACTAGAAACTCCAGCTTTTTTCGTGCTGATTATGAAGGTTTTTGCGTGTGAGAATCTTCTGAAAGCTTTGAATTTCTTCGTTTCTCTTAATGCAAATACTGGTGTATAGCAGGCGACATATAATTTGCAATTTGCTAGTGAAAATGTTAATATTTCATGGTGAAGAGGCTTTTTCTTAAGAAAAATGAAACTTTTTTTAATTTTCAACGAAGAATCCCTTCATCCAGCTTTCTTCTCTCTTATGCCTATGAGAAGATATCATATCCCACAACTGCTACGAATTCCTTTTTAAGTAGACCCATAATACACACTGAATTCCTTTCTCATCAAAACTCCAAGTCTTGTGTGCAAACCCTTTTCAGGCCGATGTCAGTAGTAATCAGCTCACAAAAAGGGTGGAATATTGAAACGATGAAGCAGTTGCTATGGCAACATCTAGATATAGTGAGAGTATATACGAAGAAACGTGGAGAACCCCCTGATTTTGAAGATCCCCTCGTTTTGACTCCTCAGAGAGGTAAGAGTGAATTCCTTTTCCTAGTGTATGTACATGTGTGTACGTGTGTGTCTACAATTGATTCACTGTTTTATTGAAATTTGATGATTGAGTGTCAGTTTTTTTTCTGTAGCTTTGTGTCCGTGTGTATAATTCTTTGGTTTC
The DNA here is from genome assembly GCA_015657535.1 of Nephromyces sp. MM_2019. Classification (NCBI taxonomy): domain Eukaryota; phylum Apicomplexa; class Aconoidasida; order Nephromycida; genus Nephromyces; species Nephromyces sp. MM_2019. The sequence goes on along the minus strand of JADHZB010002047.1, from coordinate 116,536 downwards.
GCGTAAAGTATGGTGTGTGTTCGCTCTTGGTTGTTCGCGTATTAGCTTTTTAGCTCGCTCGTAGTTTGTAGCTAATTACTCTTTTTTGGTGAGTTAATTTAGTAGAAAGCGGCGTGAATTAGAAAATTGGATTTAAACATTTAAAGAGTTTCGCAGAAGGCAAAAATTTGTTCTAAAAAAAATGCAAAGAGGAGGGTGTGTGTATCAGAGACTAAGGGGAGTGATTGTGCCCCAAAGAGACTAGAGCGATTGTGTGTGTGTGTGTGTGTGTGTGAAGGGTGTTTTTTTTTTTAATGTAAGCTAGAGTATAGCAAGAGTATACCGATTGTGTGTGTGCAACTTTCCGCTTGCTAGCATAGGCTTTAATCGATAAGCAGAATTTATCCCTCCTTCAGTACGGCCTACTAATAGTTGTATTTACATACACACTAAGCCGAATGAAGAATAATAAGAGGAGAATTAAACTGTAATTGCTGTTTCTTATAGATTTTATTCGAATGAGTGTAAGTTAAAACGTTGACTAATAATGTGCAATTTATGCATCTTCTTGTTTGATGCTTTTTTCTCTATTTTAGCTATTATCTTCTGGATATCTTCAATTTTTGCACACACTGCATTTTTTGTTCCAACCTTTAGGTTTTTGCAATGTGGAGACTGCCGTTAAAATGATTCACAAGGTATTTTTTGAGCGGATAAAAAGCATTTATCGAATAGAATACTACACCCATTTGAGTTTGATGCGTGCAGAATTTTCCAATGCTTAGTACGTAGGCTTTTCTAAATATTGCTTGATACTGGAGAGTAAATTACTACAAAGAAAATTTGAATTTTACTTTTTGATTGCCATGAGGATGTAATTTTTTTACCGATTTGTATACGCTCTCGCTCTTATGAGTTCTTTTGGCTTGTATTTTGTATCGAAAACTTTGGCTGAAGATGAAGATATTTTTTGTGCAGGCCTTGAGCTTTTTTTTCTTATTGGAAAGTGCATTTGAATGTGAAAATTACAGCATTTTCTAGCTATTCCGATTCTACTAATTGCCTTTTTTCAATATATTTTTGTGCTTAACTGCTGTACCGCCCGTAAATTTTGCGAATTTTTCAGCTGACTATTTGCTGCAGATAAAGCTCCCTTTGCTGCTGTAGTTGAAATCCAGCCGCTGCATGGAATCAATTTTTTTATTTATCCTCCACTTTTTCAGTTTTTCCAAAAGTATTATCGTCAAAGCTTACTTCGCTATTGTAAAAGATCGCTTCTGTTCACTATTTCAGCTGCTAATTAAAAGCTTAAAAACTGCCTTTTTTTTTCTACCACCTAGTTTTTACGCTACCTTTCATTTAGTATCTTTTTTATGTGGAATATTCCGTATGTTTCAAGAAATTTTTTCAAACTTTACTGCGATGAGCATTCCATCACACACCACCCTGAAAGCATAAGAACTGCAGAGTTTAATATGAGCTGCCAGACTCCCAATTTTTTTTCTGTCTTTTCATAGGATTTGCATAAAGATTTTAAATTTGCGATTGTATGGGGAAGGAGTGTAAAACATAATCCTCAAAGAGTTGGCCTTGGTAAGCTTTTAGCTTTCTAAAAGTTCTTTGTAAATATTACAGGAATCAGCTGAAGACTTTTTCAGTTTAAACTTAAAGATACTCACTTTGAAGTACTAAGCAACTTGCTGGAATTATTCAGTACTATATAGTGGGATTTGTGTGCGTACGTGTGTGCGTTTTTTTATCACTGATTGAAGATGAGATCTTTTTTTTTAGCTTTGATAACAGTTTTATGGTTTTCACTGCAAATTTCGCTGGAGCGGAGTTTTTATCATATATGATGAGAAATATGAAGCTTTTAAATTTTAACGGGAAATTCATGCTCCAATTTCGGTATAATTATTATTGAAAGCGGACGTGGTTATTGTCTAGTATGAAGCCTCTCTTTAGTTTTTGAAGTAGCTTGTGTGTTATTTTCGTGCAAGTAGAGCTTCAAAATTAGTCATTGGAAAGTACCAATTTATGAATGCTTCGCTGAATTTTTCCTCAGCAAAATTTATTGGGAGGAAGCTGGGTGCATTTTTTGTGTGTGCATGGAGAGATCATCTAACTGCTATAGAAATTGATTTTTTTTCTAATAAAAATATTAAGTCTGTGCTGCTATTTTCAGTGCAAATTTCTCCATTGGGTTTAAATACCTTCTTTTCTCCGTCACATCATTTTCCTAATTTAGTAGTCATTTATTTGATGGCAACTAAGTTAAGAAATTTTCACTGCTAATCTGTGTTAAAAGTGTATCGGGTAGCGAGACTCTACCATTATCCATCCCAGATTTGTATTGAATTTTTTAGATTTTGGTTATGGAAAGTGCTTGAGCCTTTTTAGTGCATTCATTAATATATAGACAATTTAGCTTGAAGTATTTTGTGGCTACTGAAGGCTAGTGTGTGTTTTGCTCTTTTTTTCTGTTTCCTTTCATACTCTAGTTTTTCTATCTTTTTTCACACTTTTTTTTTCTAACTTTTTCAGTCTTTTGTGCTATTCGCTTTCATCGCTTCCTTTGTTACACCTCAACCTTTGGAATTTTATAGGTCACAGGCTATCCGATGATGATGTCATACAAATAATCAAAAAAATCAAGTGATGAAGCCTAGGTCCAATTCCTACGTTGTTATTACCATAATTTTGAGTTTTTATACGTCTCAAGAGTTGGGAATCCATACTGAGTGAAATAAGATTGAGATGAAGCGAAGTGCAATGCTTTGTTGCCAGGCTTTAGCTATTGAATTACTGCAGAATTACCAAGATCTGCATTCTTTTAGTTTAGTTTATTTCAAAGATTTTTCTCCTCTGCTTCTTCAATATTACGAGTGAGCTTAAGCGATATGTTCGCATATCTCGCATTAATTTTGGAAAGCATTACTTTGCCGATTAACTTAGGATTTAGGGGGCTTTTCCATCGATGAAGCACCAAAGTTTGGCGAGTGACTTCTTTCTTATGTTGAGTTCACTATCTCTGTGAAGGATCTACATAAATATTTATATGTTTGTATCATCTACACCCACTTTTTAGCATAGGAAAAACTATTGCGAGTGAAAAGGATAAGAAAAAAGACTGTGCTCTTCTGAGTAGACTGTTTGAGGGAGGCCGCGCGGTTTCTTGTTACTTTTTTGGGTGACGAAAGTGTGCCCTTTGATGTCCAAAATGGGGTTCCATGAAATTCCAAATAACTTCAGTATTAAGTTATTAAAGGGGGTATGGGTCATGCATATTTTTTGAGTATGCTAATTCGGCTATGTATTCCATATGTGTATCGTGTCTTTCTTCCACTCCAGTATTCAAGATTTTTAAAATCTTGTATGAAAACTACGCTTTTGCTGTTCTCTCTTCCCCCCCCAAACTTTTCAGTGTATATGGCATCATGCATATGCACTTTAGTCTGATTTTTTCACTTGAGAAAATAATCAGGTATAAATTATGAATATTGATGTAAAGCAAGATCAGCTGGTCGTTTTTAGCTATCTCACTGGTGCAAGGCAGTTTAGGTTTGCTCGCGCAGACCCTCAAGTCATCGCTGAATCCTATTGTTAATTATTGTAATGAATTGAGTGCGCCTTATTTCTTTATTGACTTATACATTTTGCAAAGCCGTGAAAGCTCACCACAAGAATCGGCATAAGATGATACCTTAGAAACGGTGTGTTCCCTTAATCTGGGACATTTTGTGCCCGTGATATACAATCTATAAAGTGATTGTTTTACTTGAAAAATCTAAAATTCTTTCTAAATCCTTATTAGTAGGTGAAATTGAACAGTATTCACTCGGCGGCTGTAGAAAAAATTGTTCTTACTGTAAATTCTTATGCTATTGACATATTGTACTTCTTAAAAAACAGAATACTACTTATTAATTCAGAATCTTTAACCGATGTAGCACCTGCAAGAATAGGCGCACACTTTCTTCAGAAAAAAAATAAATGGTTATTGGCGTGACTATTTTTGTGCGTATTAAATTTGGGGCCAACAATTGATATTTTCCTAGGAGAAAATGCAATTGAATGAGCTACCTTGCATTGTAAAAAAAATGCTCTGGCCCACAACCGATTCTATCGTAACATTTGGACTTTCTGTAACATATTTTTGTTACTTCTTGAGATGCCGCGCCGTTTACTGCTTTCGCTTACGAATAGCTTCAAGGCATATGACGGTGCACTAAAACGTGGAGGGAGTTTTTTTTAATGTCCCTTAGCAGCAAATCAAAACATTCTATACCTCACGAATGAATCTAATTAGCAGATCATCCTATTTTTTAAAGATGTACCTGCCACTATGTGAGTATATCTCTACTTGCCTTAGATTCTTCCCTCATCAGTTGTAATTGTTGGGTTGGAAGGAAGAGACCCGCATAATGGCGCAGCATTTTCTTGTTGCCGATTATTAGCATTTAAGTGTTATTTAGATATTGCTAGCTATAAATAAGCTTGCGCTTTCTCTAGTTCGGGATTACATTTTTCGGCTTCGTCCTTGGAGCTAAATCCCCCCTGGTCCTTGAAATGATGTATAGTTTCCTTCTCAAAAATTAACTCTGCGGCAGTATCAGTTCTCCCATTTTATGTGCACGCGTGATGGTAAACTCTTTTTTCCATGAGCCTGAGAAGAGAGAGGACCATAGCTTGAACCAACAGCTTTTTTCAAGACTGCTGCCTCGATTACTGTCACTTAGACCTTGTGATAGCTGATTGGTCTGGAAATTTCATAGACTTCAATATAATTTTTCGTTTTGTATACTGAAAATATATCATTTTTTATTAAAAACTATAAAAAATCCATAATAGGGGCTTGTGCCATGTACCGCCCGAAAGAGGGCCGCAACACACTTCTAATACCTAGCATAGTTATGACTTAAAATTTATAGATGAAAACGGCACTTAATTTAAAAAACACCTTATTTGAGACTGCTTACCTGATAGCATACACTCGGTTTTTGTGGAAGTTGGGATTATTTTAATTCAATTTTACCCCCCTTCATATCCATAGATTCGATTTACACAAGGAGTAATAATCTTCTGCGAGCAGTGATTAACCTAAGCAAGCTTTGCGAGAGAACTAATTGGAAAAAGGCAAGCTTTACCCAAGTAGCAATGAACCATACCAAGCTTTGAGAATGGAGCAACTCGAAGCTATGATTTACCCTTAAAAATACAAGCTGGTATATCGCTGGTAGATGCAGCATAAATAAGGTGTGCAATAATGTGCAAAATTGAGGAATTGACCGATTGGAACCCTAAAGTTAACGCATGGGGAACTCTTTTTCTATTCACTTCAAACAAAAATAATGCTAACTTTTATCGCCAACTCTATTTCATGTACCCTCAATCAGCGATTGCTGCTTAAAAGCGCATGATATTTTGAGGAAAAATATCATTGATGCAGCCAGGGTTTTTTTAGTTTTAAGCGCTATTCATTCATCTTTGATTAATATTTGGCTTTGATTCTATTTTACCCATCGAGAATTAATCTATGGTGGCCCTTCTTTTGGCTGCATACAGTGTACAACATAGGTAAAACAAAAACGGAAGAATTATATTACATTGCAGGATTGATGGTACAACACTAAGCACTTTTTTAGGGGTATTTTCAACATTGCTTTTCCCAGGATTACCAAAAAATAACGCTTATTTTTTCTCTTAATTGAATAATAAATATGCGAGAACATCGTTTTTTACAGTAATTGCTTTGCGTATCTATTTGCCATAATATCATTCATAATTTTTATATTAAAAGTCAATTAAAATTGTGAACTAATGATGTCACTCAAATTTATATGATCTTTCTCATTTTTAAATATACTTTTTGCAGTATTTTTCGATTTTTTGGGGAAACACCACACTCATCGAAATCTATGACCAAAATAGCGATGCCTACCCTGAGAATTAGTAGAGCTTCCCCTAGTGTAACAATTTAGGCAATAGTCTAATGATATAGACAGTAACCTAATTTCTCGTAATTTTCACAAGTTGCACTGGAGCCCTAAACCCAGTGCAACATTTCAACAACGCTTATGTCAGATTTAGGCTCATGCCTAGGCAATAAGGCGTAAACAATGATTCAGTAGCTCATCCCAGAAAAAAATTAGAGGGTCAGAAGGCTTAATGAAACACTGAACGTCATACATGGGTGTGGAATAGAAGTTTTTGTTTTCAGGTATTCTTAAGTGAAAGAATAATAATGCAGGATGGTAGGCATGTGTCTTGCTCCGACATAAGAGGTGCAGTGCAAGAGCAAGAATCAATACATGGGGCGTTTTTTTTCTACAGAAGGGACTATCGTATAGAAGGCGGAAACTTCTTCGCAACAACAATCAAAAAGCTATATGTAACGATGAAGCAATTCCTTGGAGCTTTTTGCGTTATGCGGAATTTGTATAAAGCTCTTTTTCACGCAGTGTAATACAAGGTATCTCATTATTCCTAGTAACAATGAACTGAAGTATTCTCTTGGCCTTCCTAGATCCAGGAAGTCTGCCGACGAGGTACCAGGGTCCTCTGCTAACTGCCACTAGCCCCATTCTCTGAACGGGTATGTAAAAAATCCCGTGACTATTTCACCTGCGAAATTGCCTTGAGTGATATCTTCAACCTCTAACTCCTAGCTTTTATATTCCCCTGCGGAAGTTTTCGGATTTCTCTTTACTATTCGTTTGAAATCCTGTTGTTCATTAAATTGGATGGAGTCTGAGCGGTCAATTGCGTTTTCTCGGAGATTCTCCTGTAAAGTTACTTGCATGGAACTCCACCCTATATCAGCTTTCATGTTCCCCCTCAATTTTCTCATGTTACAATTTTCTATGTCTACATTCTGAAAAATTGCAGGATATTTCTGTGACCCCGTTATGAGTCCCTAAAGTTTAAACTTCGCACTTGCTGTAACCATGTACACTTGAGCCTCAGTACCCGCTACTATCGAAGATGGCAGGAAGCCAGTCTATTTTATCTTCAAAGTCTCTTTTGCGATGCCCTTTTTATCTACTAAAATGGCTTCCAAAGCAGGATGCTTCCTTCCATTCCTTTTCCTCAGTACGGTTGGATTTGCTGAAGCCGATACGAGCTGGCATTTTTTTTGCTACTTCTAATACCCCAAGGCAATCGCCAACCAGCCTGGATTCTCCTGTAGCTGCAGTTATTTCTGGAAATATTCCTCGTCCGTGTATTCCTTGGAGCCAAAACTGGTCTTTTAAGTATCCCTCTGCTATTTATGCAGCAGGCCAAGTTCGCTATTTTTCTACACGCAATATCTCTGGCAGAATGTTCTACAAGCGACGACCAACCATGATACCAAGGTACAAACCAAAAAACTGGCGTTCTAAATGGTTAGAAGGTGAGATGTCATTTTTATAAAGACGTGACACAAAGTAGTTTTAATAAAACTTGGAGAAAGGTTATCGCAGCCTGCTTCATGTTTATTATAATGGACTCCTATCAGAATATGCGTCTTTAAAGAATAAAATATTTAAGCACGCAAGGAAATGGATGAAAGCTAACTTTAGCAATTTTTAATATAAGCTAGCTAAATTTTTAAGTTGAAAACTGTTTGCACGCTTTTTGGAGTGTGTAAGCGTAATCCTGGCAATGACTTCATTATATTTTGTTTATCATATAGAAGATGTCGCTTTTGTTTTTTCTTAGCATATGTTTTAATGTCATGCACATCACGTGACCTTGAATTTGAGCTTTAAAAAATGACCCTGCAGCTCTTTCTTTTCTGAATTTTTTACACAGACTGTATATATCAATCGCCAGAGCTATTCCCCAGGCATCTAATTCTCACTGAATTCTTACCCGTAAATCAAACTTACTAAATTATATTTCTTCCACCCAGGTGCTCCATTTAAAAAAGGGATCTGTACTGCCGTAAGGGTTCAGGCACCAAAAAAGCCAAATTCTGGTTTGAGGAAAGTAGCCCGTGTACGGCTGTCTACGGGCAAAACAGTGACTGCTTATATACCAGGAATAGGGCATAACCTGGGTGTTCACTCTGTCGTTCTAGTGCGAGGAGGACGTACAAAGGATATCCCTGGATGGTCAGTCGTTTATAATAATTGTTTTTGCCGCTTTAGTGAGCGCTGACCGATTAGTGGGGGGGAAATTTTGGCAGTTTTCTTGAAATTTTGCTTATTTTTATATGTAGGCTCAAATGTAATTTTTCGTAGGGAATTCGCTCTTTAGGCTCTCATTGGTTATTTGCGAAGCTGAGAATCTCTTTTTTGTTTCTTCCATGAGCTAAAAATATGCACTTCAGCTTAATGATACTTTTAAGAATTGAAAAAATTATTAGAATCATCAAAATATCATTAAAACGATCGTGATATGTTATTTATAAGCGGTTTACTTCTATCTTTTCAAAAAGTAGTTATCTACTTACGCTACAATTTTTTCTTTTGCAAACAAACCTAAACAGCGACCTAGATATACTCTGTGCTCATAGCTTAAATCTGTACATCAATGCCTCACTAGTTGCTTATGGGCGTATCTCTAAGTTTTTATGCCAGTTTTTATACGCTTCCTTGCTTATACCTCAATGACTTTGTATTAATTCCTATACTCTTGAGTTTATAAAGAGAACTATCTCAATTGGAGTTCTCTCATCTATTGAATTCTCTGGCCGAATGCCAGTACATCCTGTCAATTTTTTATGCGTTACGAACATCTTCATTTTTCATTTTTGTTTTGTCTTAGTTTTCCTAAGCGTCTGTTAATGTTCGTGCTATTTATAGTGAAATCAGGCTTTGTTATGTGTTTCAAAGATCTTATGGTTGTCGTTTATTCCGCACAAAATGCCAAATTTTTGCTTATAGCAACTATAAAGTTGTGAGAGGCGTATATGACCTTTTACCGGTTAGGGACAGATTAAGGTCCCGCAGTAAGTTTGGGGTGAAACTCTCAAATGAAAAGAGATCTTGGAGGTTAGACCGTTGGAACCTCAAGCATGTATTTACACAGGAAGATAGGGAAAACTTTAATCGCTATAAGTGGATGACCTGGAGGAATCCTGATGGAAGCTACAGAACGACTCCACTAGCTATAGATGAAGATGTTCCTAAGGACTACATACGGTTCAATGTTGACTACCATCAAGCCAAGGAAGCACGCGAAAAAAGTAGATCTTCTTAACCGACTAGTTTTAATTGTGCTGAGAAGCTCCTCGCCCATATTAATGTATAGTGCCACTATAAAAAGCTACCACTTACTTAAATTTTTTTCAATTTAAACTTTCATTTATAAGCAATAGTACTGGAGTTATGGATTCCATCCGCAGTTATTATTGAAGCCCAATGTGAATGATGTATTCAAGAGTTTTTTTTAATTATGCCTATACGCGTTGTGCTGCTTTATTGGAGGTGTTTGAAGTATTCTTGTGGAAGACTTGCCTGGTCATTTGCTTTTTGTTTGCTTGCTTTTGTGCGTTGATGCTTACGATCGCAGAGGGTTTAAGGCTCAAAAATTTCAATGGGATGCTTGTTTTATTTGTTTTTTTTCCACATGCTGTACCAATACAAGAGGCGGAATCGAATTTAACTTTTTCATTCACACCAATAAAATATTGCACCTCTTTTCGTACTTCGGCAATATTCTTCCCTTGCTAAAATACCAAGCATGGGTGCATAAGGTTGAATTTTTCCGGTAAATTTTCTGCTTGAAATACACCTTCGCGCAAATAAATCAAGCTTCCTATTCAGTGAAGGTGATATATGCAGCGGTATCACCTAATGATGCTCCGGAAAATGTGCGACTAGCCACCTATTTTCCGGTTGGCTCGTTGTGAAGCGATTCAATTTGCAGCATAGAAGTAACCTTAGAATGAGCTTGCCTCAAGCTGAGTTTTGAGCAGCAGTATTATCCAATTACGCTGAAGCATTCAAATATTTTCCTAAAATAATTTTCTAAGTTTTATAGTAGCTTCGATTGCAGCGCAAACTATTTCTGCAGGCAGTCTTGTTCTTATGAGCAATTGAAAGGTTTTCGTTGCTGCAAATCACCGCGGCTAAGTTTCTATTTTTGTTTTAATCGTTGGCACAGAGCTTGTAGTGGGCTAATTTTACTCTATGGAATGCATTTTACTTGACTACAGGGAATTAATTTCCTTCACTAAAATGTTGCTATGCAATAGGCTACCCGATGGTTAAATTGACAATTTGATAATGGAGCCTATCTGCCACAATGCTGGCCCTGGTAAAATTGTGATGCTGTTGAGCTTAATATTTCAAGTGGATGTGCTGGTGCTGCTGCGTAGCTTAGGTGAACCTACAGGCGCATAATTCGACCGAAGCACACAGAATTACATTAAAGCATCCCTCGCTATAGTATCGCCTTCTTATTATCAGGATGCTAGGGCAAAATCAACTGAATGAAAAAAAGTTGATAGTATTTATGAAGTTTTTTATCTTGTATGCGCATTGTAGACAAAAATTTCCAAGTAAACATTGCTTGTATTTTTTTGGAATGCGCGACTCTTAGCGCTTCCGTGTGCCAGAGGGACTTATGTGCAACGGAAATTAATTCATTGGTTAGTTCTTTCTGATGTAGAGTCGATAACAGTGGTTAAGTTAGACTTCCTCCCCTGAGTAAAGCAACTGAATTATGCTGAAGCTTGGAAGGCTCTCCTTTCCTATGGGATTTACCGTATTGCGCTTCTTCCGTGGCTACCCGTGGGTGTCATAGGTGTGTGCTAAGGAAGAGGCCTCGACCAGAAGCGTGTTATAGTGCCATTATTTCGTGCTTGGTAGCGTTTCTATGTGATGTGGGTTGGCAGCCTCTGCTCCAATTCACCCCACTAAAAAATTATCGTAGACTTTGCTGCGAAGACATGTGCTAAGCCTGTCGCCAATGTTCTGCAAAATATGTTTAGCGAGTTACTCCATCGTGCGCTGCGCATTGTTTCCGCTAATAAAAGGTTGGCTCCAAAAATTCAAGATCTATTCGCATGCGGCGTAACTAATTTTCACCCTTAATCTACGGTGCTCAAAGTAGAAGGCAGATCTAGTAGAGCATATCACTCGCTGGCGTTTGTACATGTACTGCGTGCTTGCCTACACATGCTTATCTTCTTGTAAATTTAAATGCTATGGAATTCTTTACCTGGGTCCCAATCTTGCCAGCAGTATAATCTTCAGTGATAGAATATACCATAGCTCCACTTGTTTTTCAGAGAGCTGCCTCTCTGAGCTACGCTGAAGCAAAGATGCCGAATTTCGTGCCTGGCGTATTAACATCGTCCATGGCTTAAAAATTTACCCATTTTGCTTGCTAATACTTCAAGGTTCTAATGAAGTATGGCAGCGAGGCTTTATTCCTATTTTTAGGTTACGAAGCATCTGTACGTCACGAAATAAATACTCACTGCTATTTCCAAAAGTGTTCCTCTTCCTTGGGATATAGGCTTATTATATTCAGCGAAAATGCTAGAAGCGAAAATTAACTTTCCTCAACTCTCGAAGGAAGTTACTGCTGAGCACCCCTCTGCTGAAATAAAAGCGAATATAAGCGTCACCAAGTGAGAATTGGTAAATATCGCCAGTATTTCCTACCCCGCAATAACGTAGGCACGCCAGTTCGATACTTACTTATGGAATTACATAAGTTTTATCCCAACATAGGTAGTACTGGATACATAGATAGATCACGAATTAGAGAATAACCAAAAATCCTCGCAAAAAAATTGCTGATGTATGCAGATTGGATGCGCTGACATTACAATGTTCCTTTTCTTGAACGCACAATAGTTAAAATAGTTTTTTTTTCAAAGTTGGTTAACTCAACATCTAAACTAAGTCAATGCTACAATTCGAGTGACAGCTGCGTAGCGGTGCACCGTTTCTAAAAGCAATTGTACCTGGTATTCTACGATAGGGCAGAGAAGCATATGGAATCTCAAAAAAATGAAGATACGGCCAGCATGTTATCTCGGACTCACAGGAATAGTCTTGTATCTAGATATAGCGGAGACTGGGATAAAAGGCAAAATATGTACTACAGCCTACAGAGCTTGAGCGACCGGGTAAAGCGCATGGAAGCTAAGGCATTAGCATATGCTAAAGAGTATGATCAAATTACCCAGGTAGGGTGGAGGTTATGGGGGTTCCCAGCGGTATGGCCGTCCGGGTAAAAACTCTAAGAATGATCAATTTTTTAGACACCAAAAAAGTTGGATAATTGAGATTTTTCTACTACGGGGGAGCTTTTGCTAAAATACTGGAAGCCCTCTTTATAATGGAAGCTATATCCCCATCTTCTTAACACTATCCGGTACTAGTTATCATAATGTTACGTTATATGGCCTTGAACTAGGAGCTGTGGTTGACAATCCTTTAAGAAGCAACTAATATATAATGATTCTGGAATATTTTTGTACAGCCATATACGCCTCTTTGGGTAGTATGTTTATCGGCAGCCCAAACCTCTCACTGGTGGTTATAGCTTCATAAGCATCATGACAGGGCATATGCATTGGTTTTTCCGTTGGAGTTAAACTAGGCTTGCTGTTTAAACAAAATGGGTGTAAGCATTGCTTCAGGGAACTTGTTACGATCTACCACGATATTAAAATTTCAAGTCATGCGCATCTGAGTATATTGGGTTCGGTGTTATTTATGGTTGTGTGCACAACTGACTTCCATGAAAAGAGGAAGCGCCACAAAATAGGAATGGTTTTGAGATTATAATGCTACCTTCATATTTCTAGCAGACTGAAAAATTTACAACTTGACTTGCGCTGCGTAGTGCTTTAGTATGTCATGATACTAAGCGCTAATATATGAGTTGTGTTGCAGCCTAATATAGTTCTTTTTCTAGTTCAAGAAAAGCTCAATTTTTTATAGTCTCAGCCGTTATACTTGCTGCTTATTTGGACCCTATATCAAGATTAATGGTACATGACACGCAACAAATTTCTAGCTGATAACAGTTAAATTATTAGTCTCTGGGAGTAGCGCTTGAACTGCGCTTAGTTGACGGCCAAATAGAAGAGTACTCTCAAAGAAATTTCATTGTGAACTCTTGTAGGAGGCGGAAACTTTGAATGAAGCTAACAAAATTGCTATGAAACACCTGGATGAAAGAAAAGGCACATGTGAGAGGCTTTTCAGTACAGCAAGAGCTAATTCTGATACTCTGCATGAGGCGCAAAAGCTGAAAGCCTGGATGGGGGCAGCTTCTCCTGAAGAATCCTTCAAGTGAGTAGCAGCAATTTTTTAATTCCTCACTTCCAAAAAGTGAAGTGCAGAAAATTTTCTTCCATGCTCTATGGCACCGCTATATATAAACATGGTGCTCCAAGCCGTGTAACTTCAGCCTGGCTATTTGCAAGGCTGAAGTCACGAATTCACCAGTGGCTATATTATGGTAAATAAGATGAGAATTAATAACGCAATAATTATTGGAAAGGGAATCAAGAAGTGTACTCGCAGCTCTATATGCATGTAAACTTACAGGGGGGCGAGTTGCACGAATAGCATGTGAGCGTGGATGATGCGAGCGTATCATTATTGGTGCACTTACGGCTAAGAAATGATAAACGCTTCAAAGCAAGGGCTCAGAGTTAATAAGCGAAAACCCGAAATATTCGATGTGTGTAAATCCAACCTTAAGTTTTTGTTAGCGTGCATGGTTAGTAATCCATGGTAATCCTTGCCAATATTATCGCAAAACAAAACATGAGTTCTATAGTGCTAGACGTAATCGTGAGACTGGCGTGACAGGCGCTCTGTTGTCACCTGGCATCTACGTAGCACGGCACTGAGATGCTAATTAGAGGAGATACCTAGGATAATCCCACTTAACTGTTGTAATTGTTTATAGGCTTGACCAATATCGCGTGTCTGATCATCGCCAGCTAGGTCTCTCGTTACAAGCACCTGATTCTGGAAGTCAAACCAATTCTTATTACACTGCAGCATCTAGCACGAAAACAAGGCGAGGTAAAGTTGTGCGTAGTGGAATGAAGTGCACTGCCAGGAAAACAATTTGTTTTTATCAGCTAGTATCCTTGACAGTACCTCATAACTGGTTCACTCTATACTGCACAATTGCAAAGCTTACATTTGTATATGTAGGAGGCACTTTGCAAAGCAGACAACGAATAAAGTTGAAAATGTCTATTTTTGGCCCAAATGTGCTTCTCTCGGTATTTAAGTAATATACTAAAGTTGCGTAGCTATAATAATGAAAACGATAAGAGGAAAATTTATTAAAAATACACTGCGCAGATCGGGGTAATGATAAAGTTTATCAAGCCTCATTCCAGTCATTTGGATATAAGCGTACTAACATGCATTGCGTTAAGTAGTCAACTTATAGGCGGTAGTACCTTTCAGTACACTTATGCTATGATTGTTATTCTAACATTTTAGTAACAAGTGATTAAAGGACAGCCCTACGGTGCTATCTCAATGGGATTCCTTAACATAGATTTCATGGAGATGGGAAAAACTAGAGAGTTATAACGGATTTCTGAGGCGCGTGCCTTCATTTTTTTTGTATTTCTATATTAGTTACTAAAAGCATAAAGATACGACACGATAGAAAAAACTAGCTGAAAAATGTATTATGCTGAGAGCAGCATCAAGTAAGAATTAAATAGTACATTGGAGCTTAATTGTTTTGTACTAGTTTTTTTTTCTGATTTCTAATTTGTGTAGCGAAAAACACGAGACTAAAATTTTGCATTATATCCAGCCAAACATCAAATTAATCCCGGTTAAAACATGAGTAGAATAATGCTGGTATAAATTTGTTACAATAGCACAAGGAATAAGTAGGTAAACTGCTGCTCATGCCTAAAAAATGTTCTTTTACTCTTTGCGTACAAAGAAAGTAAGAAGCTGCCCAGATCGAGGAGTATTTTTGAGGCTTTTCCGAATAATGCATCTTTCGACAACTTCTCTGATGAGACATTCTCTACCTATAGTAAAGAAGCGCCGCACATATCTGATGGGTACACCTATAGTCTCCGTGGTATTCCGGTGGATACTTCTGCCGCTCAAGCGAACGACAGTTTTAACAAATTGTTAAATTCGCTCATTAAAGACCCTAGTCAGTTCATGGAAGCAGTACAGTTTATGGAGCGGCAAAACTTTTTTGTGTTGCAGGCGCTTGAGGGAGCTCAGGAGGTAAAGAACTCGTTGAATATGCCGGTGGCGATCATCCGCATAGCCATGAACGGTATTTCCATATGCGAATTTGAAAATATCGAAACTGATTGATTAAATTTAATTTTTAGAAACTGGGATAGCATCCAATTATTTATGATAACAATAAAACAAGATAAATTATGCTAGGATAAATGAAACACCTAAATACCACGATGGAGTTGGGCATAGACACATGTAGTATTCTCCTGCACATTAGCTAACTATTTGTCCACAGCAACTTTTTGTGATCATAGACGTGCACACTACATGCTGTATAAATTATTCCTTTAAAAAATGCTATCTTAAAAGGACACACACAAAAGGCTTGAAGGAACCACTCTCGTTTTATATTACTTTTCAAGCTAAAAATAAATAAAAATTATAGTATTGGAAAAACGCGCAGCTAGTAACTCTACGGTCTTACAAATATTGGTATCGTTATATCTCAGTCCTGTAATGACGTAAAGCTGCGATTTGGACAGGCGAAAGCCTCATTGGATGCGAAGATGGCTTTTATTAATTCTGCGCAGGCCGATACACGTAGGTACTTGTTCCTTTTTTTTCGGCTAAACATGCAACTCCATGCAAATTCTGATAATTTTTTTTTTTTTACAGACCAGCGTTTACAGCTTATTTTTGTACTATTTTTAGTGAATATATATATTAGGCAACTTACTCTGAGACTAAAAAATAAAAATAGCGTACTTTAAAATTAAAGTTAAAATAAAAAAAAGCAAGTAGCGCTACTTTTTATATATAGTCATGACGGAACAGCTTGAGAGATAGTATTCGTAACCTGCTAGTAAAACTTTAGGCAATTATTTGCTGCACCATACAAATCTGAACTTATCTACTTGTTGGAGGAAAAAGTTTGGCAATCGACGCTTCATCTATGGCAGGGTCAAAGATATTGCAAGAGAAGGCTAGGCAAGAAATTTTAAAAAAAAAGTTAGAGGTTTTAAGAGGAGCTCAGTGTGAGGAGAGCCTTGCTCAGATACTATCGAAGGCTTCAGGCATTGTCTCTATGGAAAATAAGCAAGAAAGGCAACGTGGAGACTTGATAGGAATTCTTAGGTCCATCGAGAGCCAAATTAACTATCTCTTTGATAATATCGACAAGAATTCAGGTAGGGCTATCAAAGTATACGTATAAACAGGGAAGCCATTGTAGTTTGTAGTATAGCTTTGTAGTGTAATGCACGCGCAACTTCATCACAATATTCACCAGCTCTGCACAGAACACAAGTCAATGTTACGAGGTTGTCAGCCTTGCTGTTTTACTACATATTGGCAGCTTGATTAATGCGAGCTGAAATCAATAAATCAACGCTATGATTCCTTAAGTATTTTAAAATGAGAAATGCGTGCTTATATTTCCAGGTATAGCTTCGAGGTTATTACGTGGTAAGCATCGAAAGAGGATAGAGGCCCAGCGTGGGGAGCAAAAAGCTTGAGGAATAGATGAGCTAATAGGAATGGCGCAAAAATCCTGCGCAGGATACCTGATATCCGTCGATTAGGTTTCTCGGTGGAAATGATGTGAGGCAGAAAACCCCAACGCGAAGTATTTCTTAGACAGTCAGTATAGTCTTACGCCATGAAATCATTGAGACAGGTTAACTGCTATGCTTCTCTACTCACCCAACGTATAGGAAGCTTTCTTGAACATTACACAAATAGTGTAAGCACGTTGTAGTTCGTATTTATTAGAGGTGAAAACACAAGAGGCAGTGCCTGTTACTTTGCGATTTCGCACGCAATCTAAGCATGGGGGTTGGGTACTTTAATTTGTGTGACAGCAAAAATAAATAAATTTAGTCTAAGCGGTTAGCAAATTTGTAAGGCTTGCTGCCATTAGCTTTAGTTTACAGGATTGTAGCTACAAAGAATTTTCAAATATAACCACAATCCGTGCGTATAGACTTATATTTTTAAGGAACTTTATATCGTTAAGAAAATTAGGGAGTGCATGTACCGGCCTTATTCCATTGTTCAGAACACAACAAAAAAAAATTGGCAGATAAACAAACTGAAAACGTTTAGACTATCATCTTCATACTTATAGTGGAAAGCTTTGCATCATTGACTTGTCGCGTTTCATGACGCGGCTACCGAGCCTGCCTTCGTTGGCCCTGCATGCGCTGGCAGCTAACGTAGACTAACAGGTGCCCTATTGGTCATTGCACCACAAGTTCAGGTAAAATTACTGCAGATGTTATTGAGGTAACGTTACCTTCGATTTCAGGGCAGTAATTCTAAAATAAAGAGCACTGCTGCAACTTATGAGAATATCATCTGTTGAGCAAAACAACCAGCAGATGGCATATGCGTGCGTTATTCATTATTTAAAGTGATAGATGTTCCTCCAACATCCCTAGAGGATGTTCCGGTCACAGTTGAGTTCGCCGTTAAAATTGAGAACTTTTTTATAACAGTAATATGGGATTGAGATGTACCCTCGGCCCTGGAATCCATTCATACCGTCGCTTGAAGTAGGCGGGTGCTGGTAATTAGATACAAGATATTTGAAGCAGAAAGTCGAGTTGACACAGAATTACCGGCGCAGTGACATACGGTAAATTTCAAGTTGCGTGATCCACCGCATAGTCCAACCTTAGAGAAAGTAGAGTAATCATATGGGATTGCTCCGTTGTGGGATATTCTCGTATAGCGTTGCCGTTTTTATCCTTGTAGACAGGCAATGTGTTGCCGGTATTAAGGTGTTGCTAGTGTGAAGTACTGGCGTCGATAGTAAGACTCAACGGCAGGGCAATGCGTCAAGCCTTAGGATATGTCATGATATATGAAAAGCACAGCATATACCCAATGGAAGATATTACTCCAAGTGACGGAAATACAATGATTTAGAAACTTTATCTGCATATAACAAGGTGTAATCTTAGCCTAAAAGCAAGTTGAGGATACACTATTAGAAGGCTTTACCGCTAGGTAATTTCTATAATCCTATAGTTATAGCTCCTATTGAGATTATACCCACAACCGAGCGGCAGTATTAAATTCGCTAAAACTTCGTTAAAAAATGTAGATTTGAAGCTTTTCATGTGCTTGATAGCAAGAGTTGCTTAATGCTTGCACACCAATGCAAAATATATAATCTTTCATGTGCGAGCCAACCCTATGAAATGACAATAAAAAAATTGATTATGGATAACTTTTCCTGATTGCCTCTGGGTAAAAACTGTGATTAGTGATATGGAATCACCTCTAACTTTCTTTTTGAGGCATCGCTCGAGAGAATTCTCACTTTGAAACAGCGCACACCGTGTGCAGTGAGTGTTTTGAAAACTCAGGCCTAATAGCATACCCAGTGCTACATTTAATGGCTTAGATCTGGAAATTTCTGGTGAAGTAGCAACTATTGATAGTAGCTCTTTGCTATCGTACCCGAATATTGGCAGGATGGTTAAACTTGTCGTTTGTATGCAGCGTAGGGCAACCGAATGTATCTCATCATCTCATCCAGGCAGGAGATCGAAATTTTGGGGTTTATTTCTACCCTTTTGCGACGGGTGAGATTGATGAAGCGTGATAAGGGGAGTGAGATGGGAGTCGCACGCTAGTCAAGGACTTGCAGTGCTGGCTAATGGTCCATCTTTTATCTGTACGCACTGGATCAACGAGCCGTAACGGATTTCCTGCTGACAATTGTTAATCATGTAGGTGGGCTTTCTCTATGCTGTATAGTTGAAGCAATAGCAATACAGTGTTTATAAAGCGGTTAAAAGCAGGTTGGAGCAGCCGAAAATACTGCCCCTTCTGCCACAAGCCTGCTGCCATTCAATTCATCACACGCCCACTCTGATGTGTTAATGAAACCGCGTGGGCCCCAGCTTCAAATTTTTCAGCAGCTCCGGGTAATTTAAGGAAAAAGTGTCTGTTTAGATACTATTTGGCGTACATTGAAACTCTTTTGTCTTACTTCGCAGCACCGTACTTCCGATTTTACAGTACTCGTAGTGACGCTCGTAGCAAAGCATCATTTTTTTGCTTATGGAATTTTATGTTTCAGTTTGAAGTCAAACCGGCTGACTGTGGTCTTCAGCGTTTAAAATATACTCACTTACTTGCGCTGGTGCTATCATATGAGGGGTGGTTTCTCTGGAGGAGGCAGGGGCCGTGGAGGCCCTTCTAGGGGGATGTCTCGGGGAGGAAGAGGCATGCGTGGAGATCGTGGAGGTCGTGGCGGCCGAGGCGGGTTTCGAGGTATTATACAGTTATATGTCCATAGCTACTCATGCGTAGTACCCTTGAAGTTTCACATATTTTGTATTTTGAGGGGAATTAGCTATATTTTGTAACTTGGATGATGATAAAAAGTGGGTGGTTTCTGGTAAAAATTATAATGCCCAAGTGAAGATATTGAAGCATCGCCTGCTTATTGGCATTGGTTTCCTTTGAAATCAAGATTTTACAATGAGTTTACTATTAAATGTTAAAGATTTGCAGTTTATAAAAGTAACATGAAGCCTGGGTAGCTCCTGTGTGTCATGCATGCTCGATTTTCTTGTAAGAAAGTTTTTGACAAGACCGAAGATAAGGCAGTTTATGAAGACCGATGAAATATGCAATACGATAATGTTTAAAAAGCAGGTGACTGACTATGCCTATATGTACTCCTTAAATTCTATGCTCGGTCTAATCAGCATTTGGCAGCCCTTTAGAAAAATGAGATTTTTGCATTGCATACTTATTTAAAGCGTATCAGCATGGCTGCCATGATCTCCCTCATTCCTTGCGCGTATCTTGTTGAAGCATAGTAGTTGCCACTGCTTCATGCATGCGTTTTCGCTGATTGATTACCATGCTGGCATATAAGTGGTAAAAAATTGTGTCATGCCACAGTTTTTCCTCGATGCATGCTTTAATAATTGTCTAGCGCTATGACATTACATGAACATGCTTATAAAAGTAGGTTTTTGCAGTGTGTTAATCCCTTAATTTTTCCTTGATTAACTGTTAGGACCACTAGGACCTCCTTCCGCTATTATAGGTAGGTATCCAGTCTTGATTACGGTGTATTATTGTTTTTTGTATTTCTATGAAAGTATGGAATAGTATTATGCAGCACGTGAATTTTTCGGCATATCAAGTGGGACAGGCTTTGTTTGTGGTCTTCTGGACTTGAAAAAAGAGCTGTTTTATTATTGCATATGAAGAGCTAAATATCAATGTATTAAATTTCCTTTTTCCTGTTTACCTGATAATTGGCTCTTTAATGTATTAAGCATTTATCTTGAAGATTCATAGCACTTTGAGCTTCTCGTTCCCAGTGTATAATTCCCGACTTTCTAATGGTTGCTGTGCAAAATTTATTTTCTGATCTATGCGCATCCCAGTTAATTTTTCCCGGGGTGCTGCTCAACGCTCATTTTTTTGTTTTTTAGTATATTGATACGCACCAAGTCTTATAAATATATGATATCATTTAGATGAAAATTTTTCTTGGGCTTAATGATCACTGTATAAGAGGCGAGAGTATATTTTGTGGCATCTATTGCTGTGTCTTCCATATAATCAAATTTTTTGGTTTCCTTACTATTCCCGTAGTTGCTGGGGAGGTGGTGCACTCATGCGAGTCCCAACTTTTGATAAAGTCGTTACTAAATCAGCAAGTTCCCTATTTCAATGGTAGAGTATTCCTTGAAAACAAGCAGGAGATCGGAAAAGTTGACGAAATTTTAGGCCCGATTAATGAATTTGTAAGTGATGCACTTTTTTATATTAATGCAGATTAACGCTTACAAAATTTCAAAGTGTATTCTGTAGCCTTTGGGGATTTTTTACTAATCCGGGAGTAAACGGTGGTATTTCTGCAAATATGAGTTTTATTTTTCTATTGTTTTGTTTCTGTTCATGATAATTATTTTGGTCGATGTTTGTGCTAACTTCTCAAGCTGACTCAAAAACTTGCAAGGGGAAAATTTTCTTAAAGAGGGTTATTAAAGCAACGAAGGGAAGGTTTTAAAGCTAGCGTTTATAAGCTAATAGAAAAATTTTCCCTCATGGATATCGCTTGCATGCTACTATTTATTACGTTACCTTAATAATTGATTTTTTTTAGTACTTCTCGGTCAAGTTGGAAGCTGGTATGAAGGCAGAATCGTTTAACAGTACCGCTACCAAGGTATAGTTGCAATATAAAACACCGTGTTTACCTGTTTCTCACTTTGATTTAATATTCATGGATGATTGCTAATAGCGCTCGTAATGCGCTTCAACGTTTTGATTAGTTACGTGGTTAGTGTTCTTTCCGTTTGTATACCGTGAATTTAGTTTTTTTTATTTTGTGTAAAAATTCGTTTTTGCAGTTTTACATAGATCAGCAGCAGGTGCTACCCTTGTCCCGCTTTCTTCCGAAACCCGCAGCTATCAAAGGAGATAAAAGTGATGCAAGTAAGAAGTACCGCTATTCTTTTTAATTGAAGCAGTTTCTTAGTTATAGGCAAGCTGCAGTTTATGAAGAATATAACTATTTTCACTTTTAACGACAGGAGGAGCAGCAACCTACTTGTCAATACGCATGAACTACTAGAAGTATACGTTGATATGGGTGGTGTTCCTGCTAGTTGTAGGCATGCTATAGTTCAGCTTGGTGCTACTTATTTTAAAAAAATTTCGCCACTGCATTTTTTTGGTGGTTTTGGCATTAGCTATGAGGTTCTTATGCTTATGAAGGAAGTCTTTATATATATCTATATATATCATATCCGTAATAGCATGTGAAAGCGTTTGCGGAATATATACTTCCCATATACCACTTTCCTCTGCTATAGCTTTTCGTTTATTTGGTTACATTTTAATGTCGAAAATCTTAGCCAACACTTTTAGCAGCATTAAATATTTTTATTTTTATTTCTCCGCTCCTATTTTTGTTGTAACTACGCTGATGGCGCACAGTTTTTGATTAGTTGTGAATGGAGAAGTAGTTTTCACTAGAAGACTCTTGGTAGCAAGCGCTCACGCTTTTTTTCCTTTTTGTGTCACCAAAAATATGACAGCGAAAAGATTAGGCGATGGCCAGAAGCATAGCAGTAGCCGGGGAGGCGGTATGCGAGGTGGTAGAGGATCCTTTTCGTCGTTTGGCCGTGGAGGTGCTCCTCGAGGAAAGTAAGGCTGCTCTTTCGCTTGATAGAATTTTATAATTACTTAGTATTTCGAAATTTTCTATATCATACATGCAAAATTTTCTTAACCGAAAATTGCTACCTACCAGAGCCCACCAATTGTATCATTGTAAACTCGGCTAAAACGAAAATTTGTATGGAAATATTCATATTACAGATTCGGAGCTCCTAGTGTTGGTGGCGGCGGTGGTCGGCTATCGAGTCTGCGTGGAAGATAGATTTTGAAGATCCCGGGGGTGCAGCTGGAGTGGTTTCATGTCAGGAGGAATAAACTCATGTTCTGCAAGCACTGATGACTTACTGCAATAATTCACGAAGCTAGTGGTATTTGATACCAAACACTCCCATTGAGAATTTTTCGCAATAGTTAAAGGGAACTATTTCGAATTGCAATTCTTATATTTTGTTGTATAATTGAAGCCCTAGACAAGGGAATGCTATGCAAGTTGTCTTATTCATGCACCGCTACACTTCACAGATTTGACAAGACGTATAGTAGTTGCAGGTCACTGGCACGTATTATTGCCAACCATAGCTCGTAATAAAGGCCCGTTTTAGTAATACTTTATTCTGAATATCATGAGGCCGGTGGTACACCCAAAATTCTGTAGTATCACAGGGCGAAAAATGCTACAGAAGCATTCTAAGCAAGTGCTTTAAGTGCACAAAAATTGCAAGTATTTTCAAGTAATTTTTTTTACAGTCAGATTAAAGGAGAATTTATCGCTTTCGCTTGCTTCTTCTTTCTGGGATAGCTTCTTTGGGACTGAAAATGGAATGGTATAATGTTAATGTTGTGGTCCTCACTGTCTTTACTATGTTGTTTCTCTTACTCAGGAGAAGTAGAATAGCCGCGATCTTGTGAACAAGTTATATTGCTTACTCCTTGGTCCCCTCGTTTCAGAATTTCTTGTTCTGGTTGCTTGTACGCGCTTTGAATTGGTTTGTACCACAAAGACCTAAATTTATGACATTCGATGTTTATGCTTTATTGCGACTATAAACGCGGATAGGATTAAGCTTACTCGTATCCTCTTCCTCTAGTTACTTTTTTAGAGAGGATTCCTTCCTCTATAAGTTTTTCAAGGAGTGGTTTTGCAACAATTCCCTCAACCCCTATTCCTTCGGCAAGGTTATCTTTTCGGAGATACTTCGTCACTTTGGCCAACTCTTTTGCATCGTAGAAAAGTCGATTTATCTCTTTTTCTATCTGAATACAGGATGAGTAGTAAGTTTTATCGAGGTTAAAATAGTCAGGAAGCTTACTTGCTCTTCAAGAGGCTGAGCTTGGCTAAGATAGATAACTTCTGCTGCGGATTCATTTCCGTATGAGTTATCCGGCTTTGCGTAATGGCTTGATTCATAATTTGGATTGAGCATCGCATCTCCTATTCGTGTATCAGATTTAATGTGGTGATTCCCTGCAATTCGGAGTCATAGTCATCAACTAAGTTATGAGTTTCTTTTCAGTTTTACTGCTTGTCGTTACCTGGCGATTTCAGGGGTCTGGAGTTGTACAAGTCTGACTGGTAATTTGCTTGGCTTTGCGAAAGTCCTATATTTGCAGATGCTTATTCAGTATAAGTTTTAGGTAGGGTCGATGTGCGTTAAAAACCTACCATATATGGCGCTAGATTGCTTTTTTAAGTCTAGTGACCCTGCGTCATCATTAGGATCGACAGTCCCGCAGCGCTTAATGCGTTCATACGAGCTGCATAATTTCTTCCCGGTACTTTGTAATTGGGAAAGTGATACTTCTGCAAAAGATTGGACAGTCCAGAATGAGGCACAACAATATACATGGTAATAGGATTAGCTTCCTACCCCCGTTAGTGAGCTGCTCGCTGTTGTCCTCATCTTGGTTGCTGAGCTCTTCGTCACACGTAGTTTTAACCCGCACAGACATCCTGTGGTGGCTTCCTTCTATCTGCATAACGTCAGAACGATGCTAAATATGCCTACGGACTCTTACGTTAACTTTGCAAGAACTGCACCTTTCCTACTGCGATTTCTACAGGTGTACTTCTAAATCGAAGTTGATCTTCTTCCTTGGCACTCATGAATCCAATGGGCTCGTAGTCATCAGGAGTATTCTCATCATAGTACCAGAGTTTCATAGAAATGTAGCGCGACTCTGGCAAAGGCCCAAAAGATTGCGTTAATAAAATTAAAGACCTGAGCAACTAAAATGAAGTTCGGGAGATATTCAATGTTTTTTTATAACTTGGAAATGTCCCTTATCACATACTTGAATGCTCTGCCTCTTCGCTTCTTCTTTGCTATATTTTGTTGGTGATTTGACTTGAATATTATCTCCGTTAATATTCTCCTTTGGATTTTCATAGGTTAAAGTGAACTCCGAGTCATCCTCCGTGTATTTGAAGCTAAAATGATAGCACTCCAGTAACTCATCATCTGGACTATGCACTCCGAGGACTAGAAGGCGTAGATAGCGCTAAAAGAGAGTTTACATACTTTGGTTGTCGGTTAACCTAGCAAGGCAACGCTTAGCAAGCTAGAAATAAAGCGCAGTTCATATAATAAATGGGATATCTTGGGTAATAAAATAATTTTGCACAGGCATAGAAAACCGCGGCTGCTATATTTAGATAAAAAACACGAATGATAGAAAACTTCATACACGATGAAGCATTAGGGCACCTTACTTTTTCAAGAGCGTCAAATACTCCAGAATTCAACCACTCGAGGATCATTTTAGCTTCTGGGTGAGTAGGCTTCATCTGTTTAAGTGTCAGGCCCGATATCGTTGCCTCTGAGAAAACATCTTCTTCGAAAAAATTCCTCAGATAAGCAATGGATGATATTCCCACACGAAGCGTATTTTTAAGCATATTTAACGACTGCTGGCGAGTAAGGATATCGGTAGCAGGTTTGACGGCCACGGCGGTCGCCATAGTTGCGGCAAGGAAACAAAGAGCGGGGAGATGTGCTTGATTGGAATGCAGGTTACGATATATAAGCTATGTTCGCAGTATATTCACAAAAACTGTTGAATTTGTAGAGCTTTTGGACTCCCTCTTAGATTGCTTTCAAGCCAGGCAAAACTCACAGCTTTAGCACGAATAACGCACTCGCGTACCCGAAAGAAGTGACTATGTACACCTGTAGTGTCGAAATGAAGCCGTGAAGGGGTGTGCACGCGGCCGAGGATGTACCGCTTAAGAACAATAGTGAATTGACGTATTGTAGACTGTAAAATTGCAGGAGAAACAGAGTTGAAAAATTAAATAAAAAATATGTAATCACTAACGATTTATACGGGGTAGCGCTAGAAAAGCAACCAATTACCACCCAATAATAGCATGGTACCAGGAAATATAAAGGGCTGTGAACCGAAATTTTCTTCAGAAGCGATTTTGATTTGGCAATCAAAATGTTGTATACACTAAACTTGCGCGCCAATATCAACCGAAAACTTGTTAATGTTGTACTTTAAGCACCTAGTGGAAGCCTCGGGACCTAAAATGAGCCTTCTAAACATTTTAGTCGCAAAATGCGAGCGATGAAAAATCCCTATAATTTTAATTCAAGAAAACAACTGTGCGCTTTTTTTCAAGAGAAAAAGAATCTGATAGCGAAATTTCACTGTCTAATATAAAAGGACTGAAAAAAGAACTGAGCGGATTGTCACTGTGTGACATCCTGCAGACGAACTTCCATTCAGTGTACATACACGAGTTACATTGCAGCCCTGTAGACAGGTTAGGTGTAGAGAACTGTACACTCGATATTTTATTGCCAAAGACCGCTCAATACATCGATAAATAAGGAGCGGATATTATAATTATAGCACGCATTATTGGTAAGCATACTTGCAAGAACTTCGTTAAATAGGCTACAACAGGGGTAGTTCACAACAGTAGCTTGAGGCCCTTCATACCGAAGCTCGAGGGGCACATGAAAGTCGCAACAAAAGCTTCGACTTAGCAGTTCTTTGCAAGCGGGTAAAAGTTGCTTCGAAAATGGTGCGCAACTAGGGATTTATGTGCAAGCTAAAGTTGCTAATCACTTACAGAAATCCAATCTTTTATTAATAAGCGGTCTGGGTACATTGCAGACTACCCGTATCCTCACTTGAACGTCGTATCGTAAATATATTGTAATAGTACTGAAGGATGAAAAGATATATACACCTGTTACGTACAGCCTCTTTATTGTAACTTATCGCACAAGATCATACTTTCTGTGAGGACTTGTCACGCAACGTCGAAAGGAAATATTTTACGAGGGCCCAAGCAGGCAACTAGTAGCAAGGAGCATATTCTGCTGACTTTTTTTCCCGGGCACAGCAGTGTAGAAACTTGTAGCACCAAAAGTTGGTGGCCTTCAGAAGCACGAAAGATCATAACTGAGGATCCTCAGGTGATGTGGGGAGACGCGCTCCTTCATTCAAGTCTTGGTATTGATAGATAAGAACGAGAGTTATTGAACAGAGAATTCCTGGAGTACACGGATCCCATGGGGGTAAAACAGTAAGCTGCGAACATACTATTACCTATATCACCCTTTTGAAGTTTCATGAGTCAGGTGCAAAGCCTATGCATTGTCTGAATTCTACTGCTTTTATACAGAAACCCTTTAGCGATAGAATATCCCGTCGATTAAAAAAAACCAAAAGAAATTGATGTGCCCGTGTACTGGAGTACCCGAGGTGTCTACATTGAACCTACTAGCTAGCGTCATGGGAGTGCCATTGAAGAGCAAAACCCTCAAAAAAGCATCGATTTCACTGAATATCGTACCGCATTAAAAGCGGGATTTTTATTGTGCAAGTCAGAGATGTCCATTAAAGGTCAATGAAGCTCTTTCCTAAGACCTCATTAAGCGAGCACATGGCCTGTCAAATGAGAGCGCGCCGACTAAGTGCACTTGCCAGAACAAAGAGTCAGCGCGTAATTTTTAAACGGATCTAAAGAAAGATTTTTTGATGGAGATTGAACTGGAGCTCTGGAAATTATTTACGAGTGATTTGCAAGGACACCGACTGAATGCACAATAAGGAGCACTAATGACATTTAGGCTACCGAGCGTAGCAAATTGGGCTGCGTTATCCTCTGGTTTCTAGCAGTGTCAGAATTAGCGCAAAGATATGCTTCTTAGGCTTGTTCCACCCGGCTTAATTCTTTTTAAATACGCTTAGCAATTCAATGAAATTTAGATTATCGATGTAGCTCGTTCACATAATACTTCATATAATATAGCAGATTGTTCATGCAGGTTCTAAATTAGAGGAATACGGGTATAATATTCATGCACGAAAGTAACGCAGAAGTTTCAATATAGGCCAAAATCAAATCAAGGGCACATCCTTCAGTAATATGCCTTCTTACAAGGAGGAGTTGCCAAAGCAGTATATCATGCATTCACATCGCGCCGAATAAAACAGCAATAAATGGGTTGGTCCAGATATATGGATAAGCCAGCAGCGAAAAAAAAACTACACTGGACTTATTCGTTAATATGCCTATGCAGCATGAATCAATCAAAGAACTTGAGAGCAATGCCTGCGACTATGAAGTACGTATCCCAGAATCTCCCAGAAAGTCCAATCGCATGCCAATGGCATAGGAACTTGCGAAACAAGCAGGTAGCGCACGTGCCTTCATAAAAGTTTTCTTCTCATTTTCAGGAAAGGGCATTATAAAAATTGTGGCTTTGGCATTCATGAGGAGCATGGTGGAGTTCCTATAGAGTATTGCAGTAGTTACAGTGGTTTTCAATAATATAGTGACAAAGGCTATTATCCTGACAACATGGAGAAAAATAGCTACGTAGAGTCCAGCAGATCGGACGCAGTCAACAACTAGCGTCTGCTATCAGTAGGCAGTCTGATGAAGGGGACAAGAGCAAGTTTAAGGAATGTTTTCGAAATCTTAAATAATTTGCTTATAGGGTGTCAGTATTCTTCTTTACCAACAAAGTTCCTTTCACATAATTTAATTCTAAAAAATCTTCAAACCACAAAGATTTCGTAAGAATGACATCCTTTTAGGCATAAAGGAGGAGCTTAAAGTTGGACTGTAATTTCGTGCGAAACAACACGATATACTAAGCTCAATAGTAGGTAAGCATACCTTTGGAAAAGCCGAAAAGTAGCAAACGAGCAGTAGAAACCCAAAAAAACAATTCGAATGATCTACCAAACTACGCTAGTTGAGTGAACATATAATGCGATATCCCGCGAATTTAGGTTTTCTAGAATTCACAGTAAGGCTCAAATCAACAAAGCATTTGCAGGATACCTCAAAAAATATAACAGCGGCTTCAACTATATGATAATTTGAGGTTGCGAGCTTGATACCATCTTCCAGTAATGTTCCTGTAGAAAAAATTGTGCGATTATGGTTACCACAAAAACTAATGTATTTCTCATAGCGCATTCAGTGAAGAGGGAGGAAACGAACCAAGTAAAGGACAAATTATCAAGTAATTCAGAACAAAGCAGCTTACAGCATTATTATCCTTGAAGATCTGACAGGCGTCCGGCACTGTCTTCATATTATTCAGCTTCCAACCGAAAAAGCTCTTTTGCTTCACGACACCCTAAACAGTGTAAATACAAAAATATACTAAAAATCTCAGCAGCAACGGTCAAATACGATTAACTGAGTGCAAAATGCTCCAAAGCAAGTGCTAACCCAACAATCCATCGCGAAGCTTCAAAAAAATTTGAAGGAGGCTGAAGAGCCAAAAACGGCATACTAAAAAAACAAATGAAACGCATCCAAAAGTGTGTAGGGTTCTGCAAATGTAGCCCAAAAATTAAGAAAAAAACTACCAAATTTCTTTAAACTAAAATTAAAAGCGCATGAATGAGCACAGTAAAAATATAAAAATGTACGGCAATACCCCTTACAACCCAAAAAATAAGGATTAAAAAAAAGTTTCGGTTGGTAAAACAAAGCTTTCAAGCGGAGGCGGCGGCAACTTACTTCCCATATAAGATTGCAGAACTTTCCGCTAGTTTTTGAATTGCCGTGTACATCATCCTGAAAGGCACAAAAAAAATAAACTCTCCATAATAGACCAAAACAAAATGGCCTGCAAGAAAATATCTTAAAAAAAATTCTGCACAGCGGAAAGAAGCAGGATGCAATTTAATCAGGCTTTTCCGTACCTCGTCTGCGTCAGCCTCATCCTTCGCATTCTCGTCTGCATCCTCCCACTTTATTCGGTTCAACATCAACTTTTTAAAGCCTTTGATGGCTCTAGCACCGCCTTGACGCATGAAGATAACCCAGAAAGGACAACAGAGTGATGAGACCATCCAGAAAAGGCACGCATATAGCATTAAAAAAGAAGCTATACAGAATTTTGACCACAAAATGAGGTGAAAAAAAAGAGCGAAAAGCACATGTCTAATATATAATAAAGGATAAATACAAATTTGCTGGAATAGAAAGCTCTTTTAAGAAATTAACTTGAAGATTTGGGAAATAAAGGTAATAAAATGGTTCTAGACAGACTTATTTATTCGTCTTCAAGAGCAAAAATTGCGAAAAATCATAAAATAGAATAAAATTTCGCAAAAATCAAGCTACACAGCACGTGATTTTAAAAGATGCTACTGAGCCTTACGGCTCCTAAAAATTTGACCTTTAAAGCACGCAAAAAATCAAGAAGAACAAGGCTGAGCTCTTATTACTATCACATCATCGAGCTACAGCTTCCTCAAGGATTCGCAGGAAAAATTCGCACATGAGATAATTTGGTGCAAAACTTTGATTAGGTAGAATGGATTTATATAGGAATACCATACAGAAGAAAAAGAAGAAAAAGAAGAAAAAGAAGAAGAGGAAGAAAAAGAAGAAAAAGAAGAAAAAGAAGAAGAGGAAGAAGAAGAAGAAAACTAAGAAAAACAAGAGAACTAACAAGAAGAAAAAGTTCGCTGAAACTTTTGAAAATCCTCATTTACAAATGCCTCTATGCTCTTGTAAGAATTTAGACCCATTACTGGATGATCAGGCACCTAAGAAAAAGTGCCTCTCTCTCTGAAAAATTAGTCACTCTTTTGGAAAATCATATCTTAAAAGAGTAAAAGCCGTAAACTTTAAATTCTGGCAATTCACCAAAACAACTTAAACTCCTTGCTAGTCTGATAAAACAGAAAATACTACACACACGACAATCGTTTCCAAATTGAAAACGGCAATGAAAACAAGTTTCCTCTGAATTTTTCTCTATTCTTTTATAGCTTTTTCTGCATCGCCTCCACGACTTTTCACTTGCAAAGGAGGCTAAAAAAAGGGTAGAAAAGGCTTACCTTCTACCACCACGATATTCAAAAAATCCGGGCAAACTATGCAACAGCCGGAAAGGTGAAACTGCTTGGCGTTGATATCAATCTGCAGCGAAAAAAAAAGAAAAATTCCCATTAATTTTAATAAAATCACCGAAAATAAAACTTTTAATCAGACGCGGTAAAAAAAGAATATCCATCACGCCACACTGAAGTAAAGAAAGAATTGACGCCCACCACCACACACCTTGTAAAGGTTCTTCCTGGAGGATAGATCTTTTATAAGGAATAGCAAGGCCAGGCACTCACCATCTTCTTGCTGAAATCAAGCAGAAGGAAAAAAAGCAAAAATAAAATTTTCCTTTCAAATAAAGCACAGAAAGCTAGAAAGCGAAGCATATTCTTCGGATAGGCTCGAAAGCGGATTTCAGCAAATAATATTTTTCCAATAAAATAAAGCAGTAAAACTAGATAGGCACAGCAAACACCAAACTAAAGGCTGAAAACAGGTTATACCTATAGATGAAGAAGCTCAAGAAACAGAGGATGAAACGAACACATATCACTCACCGTGTGTTAAGTGCTGAAAAAATATTAAGCAGAATTTCTACGTTCAAGTCGAAAAATCCACCGTATTAAATCGTGTTTTTTGATATAAACTGAAGCAAATTCCTAGTTTTTGATGAAAAAAAGGCTTTATTAAGAGTATTTTTTTAATGACATAGAGGGTGCGTATTAAAAAAAACCATTAGATGATGTAATCAAAATATCTTCCGGTAAAGCATTACTTATGAGATGAAAAGGTAAAAATATTTTCAGCAAAATAAATTTCTGAATAATATATCTGCTATTGCATGTGAAATACGAAAAACCAACTTTTCCCACCTTCCACTTCATCACTTTCTTTTTGCTGCGTTCGAAAGGAGTAAGTTTTCTTTCCTCATTTAATTGCTCATGCAGCTTCATTCTCTGCTTCATCTGCTCTCGAACATCCTTCTCCACCTTGGAGGGATCCTGTTGGGCGAATCAAACGAATACAGCAAAAAACAAAAATATAAAAATGGCGAAAAATCCTGTTTCAAACATTGGCTTGCTGTGTGTGCGTGTTGAAAAAACGGATTGACTAAGCAGCTTTCTACTCTGAGTGTGCTAATACCCCTTCAAGCTACGTGACAGTAATTTCGTGAGCATTTTTAGAAGAGGTGCTGAACCATTCTTCATGCATGTGCACACAAATAACAAGAGAGGCACACGCATGTGCGCACACATACAAAAATAGTGCTGAGTATGAGAATTGAGAGAATTGTGCCTTTGGTTCATCTTTTAACGTGATTTACCGCAACAAACACACACACACACCTCATAAGCACAAGCTACACCATCAATGAGATACACCCAACCATACCGCGACAGCTGAATCTCCCAGCACACGCATCAAATTCGCCAATTTCACTTTTGGAGGTGGAGGGGGCATCAGGCCTGATAGAAATAAACGTGTATGGAGGATACGCAGAAACACAAGCATGAAGCCGTACTAATACAAGGGTAATTCAGCGAGAGTGTGAAGAACATAATTAACTGCGTTATTTTCAGGGCATAAATTGCAGAAAAATCGAGAATTTCAACTTGGTTTCCTACATGAAGCAGCATGTTCTGACTCCAAAAAATGGAAGAAATAAACGTAAAAGCTACACATATTCCGCAAATATACCATAAAATAATGCACACATACATGCACCATAGGACTAGGCAGGTGCACACACACATTTTGATGCATTTGCATTCAAAAAATTTTCTGAACAAGTGTTAAACCTGCATCTTACCCATTCTTATTTTATCCTGTTTTTCACGCTCTTTCTCCTGTCTTCTCCTCCTTCTCAATTTCTTCCTATAAAACATGAATGAAAATTGAAGTGGAAAACAGTTAAGCATCTTCAAAACATCTTCTTTGGATAAAAACCTACATTCATCAGAGAAATAAAACTTCTTCACACACAAGCTTTTGATTAGACTTGTTACGAGAAATTTTATCCTCAAATCATCACTTTTCCTAGAAATGATTAACATTATCATCAAATGAGTGTTTTTCTAAAAATCTTTAGCTCTCCAGCTACTGAATACACGTTGGAGCGTATTTTTTTCTCATAAAAATCTGGTGCGCTTCCACTACAGGAGGTGAAGAAAAAAGCAATTTACTCTTTAACTAGACCAACCTTTCTTTAACAGTGAGATAGAGAACCGGGAAAATCGCCTTCTTCGCCTTTTCAGACCCTTCAAAAAAAGGATGCTGAATGAGGGAATTCAACTTTTCCTGCAGGAAGATGTAAGTAGGCTCCTTGGTGGAATAAGTTCAGTAGAAGGAGAAGCCGCAAAAGAACTAAAATAACAGCTAAAGAGTCAATATTACCAATAATTTTACTAGAAAAAAGGGGAAAAGTGAAAAAATCCCAAAGAAAAATGCATCGTCTCTAAAGAGGTAAGTAACTAGAGATATATGGCATCAGTTACTAACAAGGGGGTTTTGAAGGCTACACACAGAGATACATATACTCACGTGATTCTAATTGGAAACGCTACCAAGACACTCCTTTTCTTTACAGCTTAAAAGTGTGGTTTCCATAGTGCAAAAACTGAATTCCAAACTATCCCAAAATCCTCAAGTTATATACAATTTAGTGTGTGTGTCGAAAAATCAAAGGAAGACAAGCACCTTTCTCATTTGCAGCAAAAACAAAAGATGAACACAGGCTGTTTTAATTCTTGGGTGCTTGCCAATTGCAATATATGACCACCCACAAAGTACTCAGAAAAGAGAGCTTATCAACCAGGAAAAAAGCAAAAAGATGAAAAAACAACGCACACTACCCATAAAAGCTTGTGAACTTGATAAAACTGAAGGGAATTATACTGACGAAAATTCGTCGTCTTGCTGGCGTCATATGATGAAGTTTTACTCGCAAAAGAATGCAAAAAAAACCTGCAATCAACACTACAAATAAATGCTAAATTTACCAAAAAAAAAGTGTAGGAAGCTCTTCTTTCGCCTCCTTCCTGCAAACCCCCATTCTCAGGGATAGTTACTAATAACGGGGTATCCCACCACTCCACATCCTCAGGCTCGTCATTCGCCTACAAAAAATAAAAAAAATCATCATTTCCTGCTTGTTTAGAGTAACAACGCTCAGAAGAAGAAGCAGAGGAAAAAGCCAGCATAACAAAGTGAGAGAGCTACTTCGCGAAAAGCTGCAGTATCGTACTAGACTCATGCAACACACACTCAAAGAAAGCACACAAAAGAACACAAGCACACAACAGTAGCTAGCGGCATCAAAAAAGCTTAAGTTTGAGGTGAAACCTGAAAGAGTAAGAAGAATCTTCAAACACACACATTATACTATAAAAAATCATGCATACGCTACCATGCAGCAGGGATTACTGCAAATAAAGGCATCTCAGATGTGCAGATGAAAAATATCGTTTATGCAGATGAGTAAATAACCTTTGGAGTTTCATTAAAACACACGAGTTGGATCTATGATTCAACATATTTCCCTAAAATCTTACATCATTACAAAATGCCCCAAGTGTGTGCCTTTCTATGCGTGTGTGAGTTTCTGTGAGTGTGTGTGTGCGTTTCTCCGCGTGCGTGCGTATGTGCTTCTCTCCATATACCCCCCCCATCTCCACTCACCCATTCAATTCTCCTAAATCCATTCGAGCCCACACTCTGCAAAGTTTTTTCTGCTATACCGGCGCCTCCCAGAGGTATAAGATTTGGATTAAAGTCGTCAAAATCATCCTGAACATCCTCATCCTTCCCACCTGCGCGATCTCCTGTACCAGCTTCGCTATGCCTTAATTTCCCTAATTCAAGGGCAGCTATTCGGGCCTCCTCCCTTCGCTGAAAATCTTTCTTCTCCTGTCGAAGCTTATTCATGTCAATTCCCAGACTCTTTGCTTCAGCCTGACGACGCATCTGTTGCTCTTGACGTATGTAGACCCCAGAATCTACAAACTGCAGAGCCTTTTTGCGATTTGCCTGAACAAAAATAAGAAAAAGACGAAAAAAGAGAAGAATAATAATAGAAGAGGATGAAGAAAAAGAGAATAAGTATGAAAGCACCGATCAGGATGTAAATCTCTCCATTAAAAACCCCTTGGAGGATTACTGCTTAGCCACAAAAAACATTGGAATTTTGAGCAGAAAAGCAATGAAAGACATATATCAAGCATAATCTAGTAAAAGTGCACTAGTAAACTTCAAGACTTTGCACACAGACACAAAATAGAAAGATCAAGACCATTCGTTCGCTGTATATACACTCTCTTGATGAAAATTAGCTTAGATGTAAGCCAAAATACAAAAACAACTAATTTTTTACTTTTATTTCATAAGCTACAAAAAGCACCGAAATCAGTCGAATTGGAAGCATTTCTTCTCAAATTCCCCCCTAATATTCTGAGCTAAAGATTGCTTGAAATACAAGAAAAAAACCAGACAGAATACTGTGAAGCATAACGGTTCAGACCATACGAGACCAAAAATACGGTATTCAGAGGAAGGAAATCGCGGAAAAAACACATGCATCTCAAAATCACAGAGCAATGAAGATATACTTCTATATCGTGCAGGCAGTGCATGCAAAGCATCAGAGTAGTAGCTCAAGTAGGCAACTCGATAAAATCAGAGAAATAAACAAAAAATTGCTAGAATATCAGACTAAATAATTTATGAAAACCTCACCAAATAAACATTTTAAAAAACCATTTCTCCTCTAAAAAACAAAATTTGCTAGTTTTTCACACTTCGTCTCCCTCTTCTTCTGCTTCTTCCTCTTCTTCTTCTTCTTCTTCTGCTTCCTCCTCTTCCTCTTCCTCTTCCACCTCTTCCTCTTCTTCCTCACCATATTCTTCCTCCTCTTCTTCTACTTCTTCTGCTTCCTCCTCTTCTTCCACCTCTTCCTCTTCATCTTCCTCTTCCACCTCTTCATCTTCCTCTTCCACTTCTTCCTCTTCTTCTTCCTCACCCTATTCTTCTTCCTCACCCTATTCTTCTTCCTATTCTTCCGCTTCATCTTTTTTTTTAAAGATCGTAGCATCTTCTTTGGTTCTTTTTTTTGGAGAGCATTATCGTACCAGCTATGAGCTCGCTGGTTTTACACACAAAAAACTACAGAAAAACGCTATAAACAGGCAGCTACCTTTCGGCCCATCATAGACGAATCAAACCACTCAAGCGTCTCAGGTTGGGAAACTTCCTGAGCCTGTATAAGCTTCTGCCTGATGCTTTCTTCCTGAAAAAAACCCAAGAAATTTGCTCATCAAAACCGTGAAGAACCACAGCTAGAAAACTTCGAACCACTAGTTTTATTGAGCGTTTCCTGCCTCCGCCTTTTCAAAGGAAGATACAAAACATACATATGAAACAGAGAATCAAGCAAAAATACCACAGAAAAAATATGGAAGAGATACAAGCAAACGATTCTTCAGAAACTGAGATGCAAAGAGCAATAAAGAGATTTCTACACACAAAGTATTATAGCATATAACCAAATTTATCATAAGACATTACTGCTTCTAAAAACACAGCTCAATGTGATTGAATAAAACACTACAATTAAAGTCTTTGTATCTCTGCTTATGAGAGGAATCAGACCTAAACACACACTCAACATATGTTTGTGAAGGTTATCATATTTTTTCAAGCACTCATTACATCCCACTTCAATCTAGTCATCAAGCGAGAGAGAAGTAAAGTATTAGAAATCAGCGCACTCATTCAGTTTAGCAGAAAGAATAAAGGAAAACGGCGGAAAAACTTCCTCGAAAAGCTCAAAATAGATAAGTAACGCCTAAAAAGAATTAAAAAAAAACTCTAAAAAACATCTAAAAAAACCTGAAAAACAGCTAAAAAACCTTCAAAACCTCTAAAATATCTAAAAAATTTATTCCATTCTGCATTTTCCAAAGAAACTCTCCCTCACATCTTCAAGATTGAATACAAACTAATTCAGCTTAGGGTATTCGCTGATTATTATGATTACAGCGTGTGTGTGTTCATATCCCCTATACCGTTCAGCGTGTGCGTGTGCCCATATCTCCTACTCCAGCTATATAAGTCGATTCTATCACAATTCTCCAGCTTCATCGAGGGAAACGCACGCGCATCTTTCTCACTTACCTTCTGCTTCTCTTCCTTTGCGCGACTAAGGTTAATCTTCAGCGTCGAATGCACCAGCGGCTTTATCGGAACAACCTTGCCCTCCTCATCAACTTCTCTCCCAAATTTGTCGAGGCGTAGGGGCCTTGGTATATTGGTCCCATGCCCAGAAACACTGAGTATAGTCTGAAGACACACATAACACACACAGTAATCTTCAACCCAAAAAAGGCTTTTAGATGTGTGTGTTGCATGAGGCAACTTTTTCTACGGCTGGGAGATTGTGGCATGTCCATATATAGGCACACACATTCGAAGGAAGAAGAGGAAGAGTAAGAAGAGGGAGAACAAAAAAGGAGATTATCAAGAAGATTAACGAGAAGAGAAAAACCAGAAAGACAAGCATAAAGAATCAATAAAAACAAAAACAAACAGCAAAAAAAAGGAAAAAACCAACTTGCGTAGAACCACCAATAGAATTGGCCCTCAGCTCTTGTATTTGCTCTTGCATCTTCTTCTGGAATAAAGCAGCCTTCCGGGCTTTTTCTAACGCTTCTCTGGCAGCAGTTGCCGCTGCCAAAACATTTATGTTCAAGCCAGACATGGCCAGATTATTAGCTGCGAAAAAGAAGCAAAAAAGTACGAAAATTAATAAAAAAAAAATGCACACACACACGCAGCGAGTTCGAGAAGCACTATAAAGAAACCAGCAAATCAAGTTGAGCAGAAAACGCTTTTTAGCAGAAAGAAACCCCGAAATTAAGCGAAAAGAAGCTCTACTAATAAGATAATGCAAAGTCTCACTAAACCTTCAAAAGGCATATTTATATGCTATTAGGGTTCCATAATCTCCAGAAATGATTCAAGAAAATGGTTTACACACGCACACACGCCAAAATAAAGCAAATAAAGTGCGAAAAACTTCATATTGCCATCAGGAGGGAATAGAATGTATGCGAAATCTGGAGAATTTCTGCAGTGTAACAAGCTGCATTAAGAACAATGAAGACTAAAAGCTAGAGATACCCAAAAAAGGCTTAATATTACTCAATCTGCTGTTTTAATAGGCTAAATAAATGCACCTACTAGAAATTCTCCTACTAAAACTTATAAGAAAGCTTTAATAAGGAAAAAAACAGTTTTAAAATATAGAAGAAACGATGAAATAAATCGGACAAGAAAAATCCAAGCAGCTAAGCTGTAATGGAAGAAAATATGAGCCATTTACACAATCTGCTAAAGCAGAGAAGGCGATCTCTATGACGTTTTCTAGAGCAAGAAGAGGGGGGAGAGGAATAAGATCAAAAAGAAGAGGAAGAATAAAAATTTTATAGGCTATTTCACATGAAAAACAAGAATATTTCCCTGTTTAATATAAAATTTTAACTCTTTTATCAAAAACAAGCTATGATGGAACTGAAAAAACCCCCCTCTACATTGGTGCAAGAAAACCTTGAGGAACGTGTGGGAGCACAATCGCTGCAGGCGCAGCAGCCTGAGTTCCCATACTCTGGGGGGCATTAGAGGAGCCTAAAAAGAAGATAGAGATTCTTCAAGCTAATCTCGAGTCAATGAGTAGATTCCAATTTGCAGTATTAACTGGTCTCTTGTAATCAAGAAAATACTCAAAGCGTGTAATTCAGTGAAAAATAACACACACAAGTTAGCTCAATGCAAGTTTAAGAGAAAGAAAGCTGCAGATATACTCAGCTTTCTGCTGGAATAAACTAGAGAAAAAGCATCAGCACCAAACAGCAGATTACACACAAAAGAACTACGTACTGGATGATTTTTGAGATTAAAAAAGACACGGTAGAAAGAAGCACAAAGTCGAGTTGTACTATTGCTAATATTAAGAGGCAGAGAGCATTAAACTAGGGTAAAACTGAAAAACTCGCGCAAAACGCTTCGGTTTAGTTCTACCTTTATGCCAAACTGTGAATGATACTTTAGTAGCTGCGAAAAGATGAGTTAATACTTGATTTAAAGAAAGAAAATTTGAGCTTATCAAGCAAAGGGAAGGGCAACAAAACAAAGGATAAGACTCTACCGCACAAAGAAAAATTGGAAATTCAAATCTTCACAAGAAAAATGAGCGAAAAAAAGCATCAAGTTCCGGTCAATTTTTGAATTTATAAAAAATTTCAAAAACTTAATGCTCATTTGCTTAGTGTGTTGTAAAGTCAAAATACAAAAGAAGAAAATTTTTTAAATAGCACAAGAATTAATAAAGATTCTGCATCTTAAATATGCCTATATAGCCAAAAAAAAATCAGTAAAGCTATAATACCAGCCTCGCCATTATCTTTTGTAGACGCTGGTGCGCTCAAATTTCCTTCTCGGGGCTGCAAAAAAAAACTCATTTCGCAATCAAACCGACAAAAAATATCAAAGTTTTCCAAAAAAAGTACAAAAAAAGCGAATTTTTAGCGAAAAATATAAAAAGACACAAAATGCTACGCCGAAACGCTGAAAAATAGCTTGAGAGAAAAGATAATCCTCTTTTTAGTTTAAAAAAGGTATTTCGCAACAGTTTCATTCCTAAAAAAGTCAAATTCGCAGCTTAAAATCTATGCAAAATCAGCATGCTCTTTTACACTAGATTATACTAATACAGTAGATATTTTATACTTCATTCCACGAGCAAAATGCAATGCAAACAAGAAGGTAAGAAACCAGCAAAAAACAAAAATTCAACCAAAATCGTGTCATTAAGAGGGTTAAAGGAGATCATTCCTTTAAGTAGCAGAAATAGAGCCTAGTGTTTCCGTTTGAATAAAAAAAATCTTCAAAACGATAAGCATGGCAGACTTTGTAATATTCAAACAAAAAAATAATCGAAAGAGAGCTACCAGTTAGCACTAAATAAACCTATAAAATGCCAAAAAAGCCAAAAAAAACTGAAAATTCCTCCTCTAGAGATATTAATTAATATTACAGGCTTTTAAGCCTATTTAGACAAGCTTTTCAGTTTATTTAGACAATGATTACAGCCTTTAAAGTTTATTTATATAATAAATATCAACCATACTGCTTTTTCAAGGCAATTTTTTCCATCAAAACTAAAGATTTTTCAAATTTCTGTGTAGAAATTTCAAAAGTTCTTTTTTTTTAATTTCCAACAAAATCAACACTTTGACAGCGAAAAACGCAGTAAATTGCCCTAAACATTCCTTCAAAAAAGAGTTGGTCTTACTTGTCCCCATCGTGTCTTTCTCTGCCTTTTTGCAGCAGGATCACCGTCTTTGGACGCCTCAGTTGCTGCCGAGACAGCCTGGCTATTTTCCATACTTTTGCTGGTATTAGTTACTTTTCGCTATTTCCTGCAAAAAATTAATGTTTACAAAAAAATAACTGAAGATACTGTAGCGAAGACAAAAGATTTAGATGCTGAAGTTTTTATTAAATCACGAAAAATGAATATTTTTCCACTCTGAGTAATAAACGATATAAAGTCCAATAAATCATGCATTGGTGGTGATATGCCTGTTCTTTTTTGAAAAAGAGCAAAAATTCCAACTCCAGCATCATCAATTTGATGAGCTTTAAAATATATAGATCTCCTCATATATTACGTATAAGTTACTCTTTGAGAAAAAAGTTGTTATTTCTTCAAACTTCAGCATTCACCAAATTTTCGCAGAATCTCGAGATATACCTGAATTACACACCTGAAATAGCATATTTACCTCACAAGAGGGAGGAAGAAATGCACACAAAAGCCTATCAAACAAAAAATAATCATGACTCACAAAGAATATCGCCTCTTTATTCTGATGAGAGTCAGGAAACCGCAAATTATTACGATCAAACAGCTTTTTTCAGAAAAAACGCGTGAAGATGCAGTTCATTCGCGGATAATCTCATTGATTGTGGAGCACAGCTTTTTTTGAAATTCATAACTCTCATTACCTTTAGATGTATAGATATCTGTTGTAAATCAATCTTTAAATTCCATCTTCTTTAGGCCTGCAAAAAAACGTCAAAACGCGGATAATCAGCGCTAAAACAGGGATAAAACCTATTCCGTAGGAAAGATGGGGGGAGCGGGGAGGAGAGGGGAGGAGAGGGGAGGAGAGAGAGGGGGTAGAGATGGGGAAGAGGGAGGGGTGAGAGAGGGATTTGTATTGTAGCTTTGTAGCAATTCATTCCCAGAAAGTAAGTAGTTTGTTTTTGGATGTTGAGTTCTTCAAGTGTGTGTTGTGTGTGCGTTGTGTGTTGCGTGTGTGTGGTGTGCGTGTCGTTCTCGCTTCAAAAAAACCATGCACAAGTTACGGCTGCCCGGAGCCCTCATGGGGCACTGCTTTTTGGAAGTGTGTAGTGTGCGTCACGGGTCCGGAAGGCGATAGCTACAAGTTGCTAGTGTGCGCATAGATTCTCAAGTCGATTGCTAGTGTGTGCAGAGATCGTCAAGTTCATCGCTATTTGCTCATAAACCAGCAAATCGATTGCTCGAATTAAATTTCTTTCATAAAAAAATGAATAATTTATAACTCTAAAACATTTCAACTTTTAATGCTTTGTTTGGGTTCAGCAATTTCTCGCAAAGAAGAGCACTAGAGATCCATGAATATATTGCATTATTTGCACTTCAATGTGATACTTTTAAATCAGGAGAAGAATGACGAAAAAACTTTTAGAAAGTGGATAAATACCGGGGTGTAAATACGCTCGTGAAATCCTACTCTAAACTCAAATTCGGCAACTTTCATGGTCCAGTGAGTTTCTTTTGTTTTTGCTAGCGTTACTACGAAAACATAGCATATATACATACTTTTGTTTTATTCCACAACTTTCACGAGGAATTACAACTGCTGAAAAAGTACATAGAATCAGCTGAATTTTACTGCATTTTTGCTGACTGTGGTTTTCTGTTAGTATCTATTAATAGAAGCGCTTTCGTAGATTATTTTGCTTGTGAATATCTCCTTCAGAGTGCAGTAGTCCCCAAAAACAGATTGCTCTTAGAGGTCATTCAGCGATTAGAAGATTGTGCATATATAAACGAGGGGTATCTCTAGGTGGATATGAAAGTTTTTTTTCATAAAAAGATTATCAAAGAAGCTTTATTCTGGCCGTTTAGCTGGTTTTTGCCGTGTGTGTATGCATGTGTGTGGATAGAAACAAGAAATTTGTATCATCAAAACCTCATGAGAAAGAATTAGCTGAAATCTAATGTGTTCACTACTTTTTTATGCCATTTATACTTGAGCCATGTTATGCAGCTTCAAGATTAGCAATTTTTACTCATACCTCGGAAAAATTAATGAAAAAGGTCGTTTTATGATGAAAAATTGTCTTAAAAAGTTCAAAATGCAGTATTTGAAAGGTTCATGGGTTGAGAGTTTTATATTTTAAATCTAAAAGCAGCGAAAGATGAGCAAGTTTTTTTATAAGAATAGTATAAAAGGAGGTTTTGTGTTAAAATTAGTTGAAAATGAGATTTTCTGTTAAAACTAGTTAAAACGGAGGTTTTATCTTACTCGAATGGCGATTGTATTTAACGGCTT
This sequence comes from Nephromyces sp. MM_2019, assembly GCA_015657535.1. NCBI lineage: Eukaryota > Apicomplexa > Aconoidasida > Nephromycida > Nephromyces > Nephromyces sp. MM_2019. Next base: position 74,282 of record JADHZB010002047.1, on the reverse strand, counting down.
GGATAAATTTACTTTGTATAAGCACCATATTCCTGGTGTATGGCTGTTGTGCAACATACGCTGACACGCAGACACACACCGACAAAAAGACAGACACACACAGCGAAGTTAACATGTGTAAAAACGCGCGTTGCACCTGATGCACACACAGAACAGAGACAGAACACACCCATAAATACCAACAAAAACAGATCCCACACCAACACACACACACACACACAAATACACAACGTACAGATACGCCTACCCACTACGACCCACCCACTTAAGCACACAACTACTCCAACATACTACACCTACTGCAACGCACCCATTCGAACACACTCTCACTCCAACACACATCAAATTTCCCAAATAAACCACAAGCGAAAGTTCGCCTAAATATATAAACTGCCCATGTAATCACACTGCTGTCTTTAGATGAAAAACCTCACAAAAAACCTCTTTCTCTACGATTTTTCTCCATTTTGAATACCTCTGCTATTGTTTCATCGCGAATGCTCAAAAGGATCTTTTCGTTGCTACTTTAGCGCTTTCACACACACTCACACCACAGGCAATGTACCCCCCGCTGTTTATGGAGGGCTTTTTTCAGGATTCACAATCTCTAGAGGATGCTGAGGAAAAGGATTTTTAACTTTTGGTGGTGTCTTGTCTTGAATCTTCCACCCCATTTTATATTTTTGTAATAAAACACACATAAATTGGCGGTATTTTTGTATTTTCCGGATTTCGAAGGAGTATATGTATATACTCTTTTCGTTGCTTTCTACTACATTTTCCTACTTTTTCTTGAGCGAGGTGTACGTAGACTAGGTATTTATATTGCTTTGGTACATCTGGGTCATCACCACTCATTAAAAACCTCTTTTTTGGCGGCATCGCTTATATGCTTACTTCGTTGAGAGTTTTTGTCCTTCTTTGGGATTCAATCTTCATCGCATTGGCGAGTTATTCACTGTTTTAAGCTCTGTTTCTCTTTTCCGGAGTTACTCAGGTAAGAAAATGGGGGAATTTGCTATTTATGCTTGTTGAGTAGGTATTATATATTTGATCACTTTACTGGGTATGGTTCTAATACCTTTAGAAGTAACTAATAGAACTCAGAATGAAAAAGTATAGGGTGATATTTGAGGTTTCGCATTGGAATACAAGTGCATACAGCGTAAAACTCAGAATATTGGAGTTTAGATTGATTTTTGGAATTAGATGAATTTGGGTAGTTTGCTAGAATGGCAAATACGGAGGAAATTTCAATTTTTTCTCCGAAATCTTCAATCATGGTCGAAAAGTATCTTTTAACATATTTTGGCGTCAGATTTGTATTGAAATTGAAGATTTGTCTTTGCTGTTTTATGTTTAATGTGAAGCAAAGTTCTAAATTGAGCTTTTTTCGTTCGATTTCTGCATTCACTGGTCCTCATGCACACAGTAACTAAACCATTAATAGCAAAGTTTGGGTTCATTATATCCATACCGTCTGCTTACCAGCTATCTTCTTCCTGGAAAATTCTTTCAGAATTTTTCATTTTTTCTGCTTCTATCAACGACTTGCTTTTTACGTCTTTGTGAATGTAGTGAAGATAAATAGCCGTCCTGCGATGTATTTAAAAAGTGCAAGAGGGTCATTGGGGAGCACTAGTGTTTGAAGAAGTGCCGATTATATTTACTGAATCAGCATATTTTTGTGGAATTTTTAGTTAATCTTCACTGTAGGAACATGTGAAAATGAAGGAAATTGCGGGTAAAAGCTTGAAGCGTATTGAGTCTGTGATGAGCTATATTATTGCTTGAGCTTTACACAGTGGAGAATTTATGATTTTAGCTCTTTTTGCAAGTATTTCATTCCCATGAAGGATCGAAGGGGGCTCTTTGAAGTACTAGCTCGGGATTTTTTTTGCTGTTTGAATTTCATATTATTGTACGCTATAGATTTGAATTGCTTACTGTGTGTGTTGCTGTCCATTAGTTTATCGTTGAATTGTTTCCTGTGTGTTGCTCTCCATCAGCTTATCATCGAATTATTTCCTGTTACTCTCCTTCACACTCGCATTAAATTACTCCCTCCATGTGTTTTACTCTCCATCACACTCCCATTGATGGAGGATTTGGATTATTTCATCATTTTATCTCCTTTCCTCACCAGATGTTACCCCCTAAGAACCTTGCATTAACTCCTATGGGGGCACCTGAGAAGTTGAGAATGCAAAGGACAGGGGGAGGGCTGCAACAAAGAGTAATAACATACCTTGTTATGTATATTGTAGCTTATTCTATTCATCCGTTACTGGTAAGTATGAAGATACTGCTTAAAGAAGCCTCTCTGCCGAAATTTCAGCTTTTTTCTAATGCATCCCAGCGAGCCTGTAGTTTTTGCACACGCAATTGTTTATTGCCAATGTGCATGTGTGCTAACTGAACTATCTCCTCTTGTGTAGTAGAGAAATGAAGTGAGATGCCTTAAAAATGGTGTTTTTTCATAGGATTGCAGTAATTTTGAGTCTATATATTGTGTATGTGTGTGCATTGTCGAAACTATTGGTAGCATAGTAGATGTATCTGTGGCAAGACTCTGTCGAAATTTTGCCTGCGGCGCCACCTTTCTCAAGCCTAGTAGCTCTTAGATGCATAAACGTTCTGCATGTTCTTTGTGTTGCTAGAAAAAGTTTGTTTTTCCTTTTATAGCTTTAAGTGAAGCGTTTTTTGCTCTCATTTTGGTAGTTTCCATCAACTTCGCATTACCGGCATGTTTTGCGGTGTGTGCTGTGCTTTTTTTGAGCTGATGGCTTCTTTTTTGAAAATATCGCGTTTGTTGTATTTTTTTTGTTTCTTTAGATGTTTCAAAGCGTAGTATCTCATCAATTTGTGTGTGTGTTTCCCAGTTTGTTCTCCTTTTTCTTGCTCTCTTTTAAGACATTATCTCATCTATTTGTGTGTGTTATGCTTTCATTATGAGCTCTTCCACCTCCTGCATTCTTTCAGATTGAGGCGTTGAAGTATAATGGAGCAGCTTCGGTAAGACCTTATTTCTTTGCAAATTTCTGTCTGCATCTCCTTCCTCTTTCAGTCTCTTAATGAAGATGTAGGATAGATATTTTCTCTTTGCTTTTGCCTGTTTTTCAAGAAAAATGCTGATTTAAGGCAGTGAAAGCTGCTTGGAGGTGATGAAGTATATGGATTTTTTATATATGAGCAAGGTGAAGAGTGAGTAAGCCTTTTGAAGATTCTTCAAAACGCTTTTTTTTATTTTTTAAAGCTCGTCTTCAAAGGAAGCAAAGAATGTAGGTTTTATTAGGGTATCCCAGTTTTTATCAGTAAGGAGCTGGCGTGGTTTTCATTGATTTTCAATAGTTTAAAGTTTAAGTAGAGTGCAAGGAAAAAGGCGAAGCTGTGTTGAATTTACTATATGTGTGTGATAAAGAGCGTTTTTTATATTATATTTTGAAGCAGTGGTTACGAGTACTCAAATAGAGAAGGAGTTTCAGCCGTTTCTCAATGTGATGCGTGTATACACACCAGCAGCTTCTTCTTTACATGGTTTCTTTAGATTTTTATCTTGCTGTTGTGTTTTATTTTCATCACTTTGAAGTGCAAGTTTTTCAGAACGTTTGATGGAAATTTGCTGCTTCCTGCGTTATAGAGCTCGCTGTTATGTTTTATTTTCTTGGTAGGTTGTCTAAGACTCATCTTAACCTAGGTGTATAGCAGGAATTTCGTTGCTAGCTGGATTGAATTCTCGTTTACTGTTTAAAGAGCTTGAGAAAAAGGCTTAGCTTCTGCCTTTGATTTGCATTTTAAGCTTGGATGCTTTATATCAGTTGAATATCTCTCGCATTTATAGGAGCTTTTAACACACATGCAATTCGATTACTAAATATCTTGGTAGGCATCTGTTTGTGTGAAGCACCACGCACATGTTTAGCCGCTGTATGAGGATAGGGAATGTGGCAGGATTGCAAAAGTGGATCGAAAAAGGGGGGGTGATTTGCTGATACGTGTGTGTGCGAAATCTTCCGATCTCTACTTGTTTTCAAAGCTTTTTTGGATTTCTTCGTTGAAAAATTTTGAAAATTTCCTTTTTATTGAACTCATTTTTCCAATTTGTTCACCCTTCTTCTTTTTTATTGACGTTGTATGCTTGCTGTAGCTGCGATTTTTCTTGCTTCTTCGCTGGTATTCTCTGGTTTGAATCACTGCTTCAACTGCTGCTGACAAGATTGATGAAATTGGTTTTTTTATGTAAAATACACAGTTTACACACACGTCGTTTCAGCAGGTAATTTATCATCTTATATCTGCTTCTAGACTGCTAGTTTGCTGCTCGTTATTTGTGGTACTAAAAAGGCACTTTTTACCGCTTAGCATCAAATTTTATGATGCTTTCACAGAGTGCAATTCTGATCTTTTTTGATAGTTTTAAAACACTTCATCTTACTCATTGGCTGGGTTTGCTTGTGTGTGCTTTTTTTCAGTCCTCTACCTTTCTTTTCTTGATTCCTCACTATCTGGCAATGGTTATCTGCGGTTCTAGAAGCCCAGAGGCTTCTTTTGTTTTCAAAAACTTCAAGTAAGTGCAAGCCAAATCTAGGAAAAGAGATTTCTTCTATGCACCACATGGGTGTGTAGACATGTAAAGGATCTTTTTAGGAGTATTACCTTAAGTGCTAGCATTTAGAGTAGAAATCTAGTTTTATCTAGGTGCTACCTTAGAGTGTATCACGTGTGCGATTCAGGTGTGATTTTGGTAATAATTCTAGTGAAATGAGAGCAATGAAGTGTTTTATACTAGTTTCGTGGGTGTGTGTGTGGGTTTGTGTGTGTGTGGGTGTGGGTTTTTTTGGATGTGTGTATGTATGCGACTATCTTTTTTCTTTGAATTACCCATATCGACAGCGTAATGATGTGGATACCTCTGTACTTCCAAAGGCTTGGCTGCTACTTAGTGTACGTGTCTTCTCTGCTTTTATGAATGGCTTCCCTAGTTTTGTTACCATCTTCACGTTTATTTATAAGGCGAAAAATATGCATTTTCTTTTGATTTTATAGCCTAAAAATGCCTTTGAAACCCCTTGATTATTGCCTAGATTTTATAGCGACACACACTCATCTGCCTTACTCAGGGCTCATCTCCAAAGTCTCTAAATAATTCCCAATGATTTTTTCCCCTCGAGCTATATATCTCCAGAAAACCCTTTCCATCGTCTATCTGCTAATCTCAGCCCACACACACACACAAGCACACTTTGTAAAAATATCTCCTGAAACTCCCTCCAAACCTTTTTCATAGTCTCGACGTAAAGCACCCTCCCAAACCCCCCTAAAGCTCTATAATCTTTAGTATACCTTCCCTTAAAACTCCACCTTAAAACCTCCTCCAAAACCTCACTCATCCTCCTGGGAACTCTCTCAACCCCCTTCCTCTTCAGCCTCCCTGCTTATTCGTAGTGAGCTGCATCTCTGCTCTAAGAATGCCTAGTGTATGTGTTGCTTTGAAAAGAAACACTAGTTAATTTAGCTTGGTGAAAAATGCTTTATCGTAATCCTATAGGGTTTGTTTTATGCTCTAATATTATTGGGCTTCTGTGCTTGTGTGTTGCAAGCTGAAGCTCATTAGCTTTGATAAGCCTATAGAACACACACACACAGCATGTCTCTTATCTACCGAATTTAAGCAGTATTGTATGCATGTGCTATTTTGTGCTCTATAGAACACACACAATATATGTCCTATCTAGAGCTTTTGAGCATTATTGTAGGTATCTGCTATATTAATACTGCTTTTTTTGCTTTATCTAAAAGGTTTTCGTAATATGTGTGAGCTTTGAGGTGCAGCGGAAGCCTTGGATACAACTAGTTTAAGGGGGTGCAGAGAGCTGTTTGATTTTGCTTAATACTGAGATTTTCTGATGAAAATTAGGTGGAAATATATGACTGAAATTGATAAACATTTAGCTGATATTCATTGAAGAAGAAGAAGAAGAGAACGGCGTGAAAGCAGAGAATCAAGCGAATGTAGAAGCTGCAGAGAAGAATGAAGAGAAAGAAGAAGCTATACAGGAGAATGAAGAAGATACAGAGAAGAAAGAAGCAGACGCTGCTTAAACTATAGAAGCTACAGAAGCATCAGGGGCTGCGAATGGAGAGATAGTGAAATTTTTCTCTTTCTTTATGATATTTAGCCATAGCAGGTTTCTGCGTGGATTTTACACTTCAAGCCTGCAAAAGTTTGTTTAATTGCATTCGCTTAACTCTTTCCTTGATTTTCTTTCCTACTCAAAAACAGGTGGAAACACTGGAAGAAAGCTAGCCTTATTGGAGTTCTAGATATTTTGCATCAGCTATTTGAAAAGAGTGAGTTTTCCAAGCATCTGAAAGTCTTTAGCCTTTTTTTGCTCATCTTCATGTTTCATTGGAGTTTTGTAGCAAAAAATCTTGTTTTCTTCTTTTTTTGTGCCTCTTTTGCATGTGTGCGATGATATAGATTGTATATGTATCTATTTACCTTCAAGCTTCTATGTGTCTTTATCATCTCTATATTAAGCCTTGCTTAGCTGTGCTTTTTTCAAGCTATATTTGATGGTTGATTCACTCAGTCAGTTATATACTAGAGAGATATGCTCAGCTGTATAGATCCATATACCACTCATGCGAGCCTCAATCTTTGGTTTTTTCAAAAAATATACTCCAATTTTCTTCAGTGATGTCTACGCTGCTGTACTGCCATTTCCCTTGGATATAAGTGCCTAAATTTCTGTTTTTACGTGTGTGTGTGTGTTAGCCGGACTTATGTTTATTGGATCAGCAATGTATACATTGGTTGGAAACTCCTCTATAGTATGGACCGCTATCGTATCTGTTTTGCTCTTGAAGAAGTAAGCTCCCCCTGAGTATGCAATTTTTACATCTTTCTTTTTCTTGATTGAAATTCTCAACTGTTTATGTGGAAGCTTCTTCTAGGTTGATTTTGCTAGTTGAGCGATTTTTCATTGTTTGTAATTTCAGCCAAATTGCAGTGAAATCTCTTACTTTTTAGAGATATTTAGAGACTATAGGTGTATGTGTTTTTTTTTGAGCTTACGTGTGTGTGCCTGTCTGTTTTTTTTTATCTTACCTTTGTGTGTGTCTTTGTAGTTAGGCAAAGGCAAATAAGCAAATTAGAATGAATGCCTTAATTGTTACGAAATTGTATATAAATCATTCAATTTGTGAAACTTATCTTCTTCATCATCATCTTCAGGTCGTTGAGTCCATTGCAATTGCTCAGTCTATTTGTCGTGTGCACAGGTTTAGGAATTAAGGTAATCACTTATGCTGCGGCGTTTATATGTGTGTGTTTGTCTGTGTGCTTCTCTTTGCGTGTGTATGTGTGTTTTGTGTTGCCTATTGTTATATTTCAAGCATAAAAAAGTCGATACATTGAGTTTTTTTTCAAGTCTATCTTTTGGGATTGCAGCTAAAGAGCTGAGTTTGTGAATATGCTTTTTCAATCCTTCTGTTTGCCTACGATAGATGTCTTTGATATATCAAATCCCAGTATGTGTGCCCTTTGTTTCTGTAGTTTTGGTATGTGTGCTTGGGACTTTATTCCCAGAAATATCCCAGTTTTTCAAGAATCTTTTGGGGTGAAAAGTTGATGAGTTGCTGAATTTTGTGGCAGGCATCGGATTTGACATTCAAGCTGGACGATTATGATTCTATTGGCGTGTTGCTCACCCTGATTGCTGCTCTATTGGTGAGTCTTTGAATGTTTAAATTTGTGTGTTAGGTATTCCTATGTTGACTATGAAGAGTGATGAAAGGGTATTTTTTTTTGCCTTTGAGAGACTCTTTGCTGCGTATGGTTAAGACTTGATTATGTTAAGAAATCATGCTGCTATGTGGCGCATTTTTTTAATATGTGTGTGTGCATTTATACATATGTGTGTATGTGTACTTCTCTGTGTGTGCACGTTTTGGTTTTATTTCCCCAAAGCGATGCATTTAGGAATTTTCTTTTTGGTTGTCGTTGACATAGCAGATGATTAGGAGGAAATAAAGAGTAAATAAACAAAGCATATGCATCGCTGGGCATCATAGCGTCTGTCTTTTGTGCGAGTATTTAGTGTGTGTTTTCTGTGCCTTGCTGCAGTCGTACTCTTAAATTCTATTTTTTTCAAAGGTATAGACAAAACCTTGGATTTTGTTTGGCTGTGTTTGTGTTCTTTTTTCCTTTTAAAACGACTGTCGATAGGCTGTGTACCACATATGAGTTTCTTCAAGCGAATAATACTGGCAGATATTCCCTTCCTCTAGTTTTTTCCTCAAATATACTTCAAGAAACTGGTTTCTCTTATGCTTTTCAGACGATACTTTCTAGCTTTGCTATTTTAACACTGAAATTTATCAAAGCTGCGTGTTTTGTGAATGAAAGGATGTTTTCTTGCCTTTGAGCCATTTTGCTCGTATTGAAGATTTTTCATGATTCATTTATTTAATCAAAAATGATGTTTGCTTCTTATTCGCTTTTCCTTATGGGGTAGTATAGAGAGTGAAAACTGCATTTTCTTCTTCTAAATCATATATAACACACTGAGTGCTATCCATCACTCCTTGCCACTTTTTTCTTGCTTTTATTCGTGGTTTTTTTTCCGCCTTTTCTATAGATTTAATACACTAGTTTCCCTGCTTTATCATCTTGAAAAAAAAGGTGCACACACTCCTATATCTGCTATCCTCACTTTCCACCTTTTTTACAGATTCACTGCCTTTATTCATAGTTTTCCTGCTTTAGAAAAAAAAAACGCTCTTATATCTACTACCCTCACACACATACGTGTTTCTACCCGCCAACACACTACAACACATACATACATGCATTACTGCCCCCATATGCTACGACACACGCGGACACACCATCTATCCTCTATATATTTACAGAATTTTAGAGCTTAGCCTTGAAATAATGTACTTTCTTGCTGCACACACACCTTCTTTATCTCTCCCTCCTTTCTTTTCTTCCTCTCCACAGCATTCTTTGAGTGTTGTGGCCAACGAAAAGTTTCTTACCGGAGAAAACGCTATTCCAGGCCCAGCACTGGCCTTAATGATTGGGTAATTCTTATTGGGGAAAACTGCGAATCTGCTTGTGTGCTCATCAGCTTCTTCTATCTACTTTAGTGTGTGTAAGAATGAGTGAAACTTGTGACTTGTCATTGTTGACGGGAAGCGTAATGAAGAGAATATACACGTTTGATGTTGTGTGTGTCTTTGTATACATCTCTCTCTTTGTGTGTGTGCGTCTCTCTGTATGTGTGCATCTTTCTGTGTGTGTGCATCTATCTCTGTGTGTAATTTGCTCGCACTTTCATTTTTTTACGTTTGTTTTTTCCCTGACTTGGCTTTATCGTCATTTTTTTATGAAAATTCGCTTATTTTTGCCTTCATTTCCATTGATTTTCCGATGATTCTTTGCCTTCATTTCGTTTCACATGATGTTTACATCTGCAACGAGCTTCTGAGATTTTTTTTCACCCTCTTCGCACAATCCCTATAAGATTCGCACACAAAAAGCCACACGCGCACACACACTAGCAAGATTTTTTTCTACAGGATACTAAATCTCTCCCTGCTGATTATATGGTCGTGTGTGTGGACGATTCCAAGATGGGATGAGATTGTAATAAAGAACATTAAGAACCACAATGGAAATATTCTTCATATAACTTTATTCATGACTGGGTTATTCTGCTGCTCGTATATTCACGCACACACCTTATGGTATATCCTACAGCAAATTGGTAAGCTGAAATTTTACACTGAAGGATACTCATTTTTGTGTGTGCTCTTAGTCTGCTTATATTGATTTTTGTCTTTGATGGCTGCATGCGAAGGGTCTAGCGTATTGAGAAATTCTTGTTTAATTGGTGTGTGTTTAAGTGTTTTTGATTGTATTTACGTGTGCACAGATTGTATTTGGTTATTTGTGGGTGTGTTTGTTGTGTGTGTAGGTGTGTGTGATTATAGCCCTGAGTGTATGTAACTAGTGCGTTTGCTGTATGTGTTTGAAGGTGTGTTTGAAGATGTGTGTGTAGGTGTGTGTGTAGGTGTGTGTGTAGGTGTGTGTGTAGGTGTGTGTGTAGGTGTGTGTGTAGGTGTGTGTGTAGGTGTGTGTGTAGGTGTGTGTGTAGGTGTGTGTGTAGTTGTGTAATATATATAAAGTTCATCTATAAATTCACTATTTTTTTATCTGATGAGTCTGCAGTGTGTAGGTAGATGCATTAAGTTGCGCTGCTATTTTTAAATCGTATGAAGAGGCATATACTTAGGAAACACGGCAAATGCACAATTTCGTATTTACACAAACACAAATATATATATGCATCTTCTTTGAATTTGTAAAAATGAAGGTAATTGACCCAGTACAGTCCCTCGTAGTTACCAGCTTTATTGCTGTATTTACACCAATGTATGAAAATAATGCGTAAATGAGTATGTTCACACAGGTGTATATATATCAGCACACACACATACACATAAGGATATATTCGATAAGCTCTCTTACAATAAGGCTACTTGTGTGTATGAGCAGCATACCTTGCAGGCTGCTCTTTCTCAGGGCTGCTGCTATTTTTCATTTTCCTTCATTTTTGATGTAATATAGGGGCTACATCTTCCGGGATACTAAAGGGTGTGAAAGCAGCAGCCGTCTTCATGCTAAGTCACGTCTTTTTCTGCCATTATCATGTAAGTTACTGGAATTTTCTGCTTCATGAGGGTATGAAGAGGAATTTTGAAGCATTTTTTACAGTTTTGAGTATTCTCAGATTTTTTTCTGCCTTTTTCTCATGATTTATTAGGAACATCTTCTCATTTGCTTATTTGATTAGAAACCAAATATGAATGGCTTACAATTCTCTGTGGTGAGAGCCTATTTACTAAACGTTGCTCATGTTTTATCTACTGAAATTTACTGTTTGCCTGGTTTTGGGATGATTTTTTTTTCCTATTCTCAAAATTTGGTGTATCTTTTTCTTCTTTTTCTTTAGGTGATTTTTTTCTTTGCCTTCTTTATTTTTTCCTTTTCCCCTCCTTTTCCCTTCCCTCCATCCCCCTTTCTACCCATGTGCCTGAAATGTTTTGCCTAAAGTTCTCTAACATGCTCCTTCTCACTACTGTTTATTCCTCTCTTTACAACGCCATACCTGCTCATTTACTCGGTAACTTGATTTTTTTTGGGTCAAACCTGCTGATGCTTCATTTCAACCAAACACTCTTCATTTGTTCAAATGCAGTTGCACAGCTATGAGTCTCCGTTTTCATGTTTCTTACCTCTTTCTTATACTGCAACTCACGCTGTTTCTCTGATAAATGCGTAGAGCTTCCTGCTTTCTATTCCTTCTTTTTTAGGAGGCCCAATGCCTAAATTTTATTAAGGTGCTGGCAGCAACGATTAGTGTCTCTGGAGTTATTCTCTATGCATTTGTGACCCTGCAAGATCGAGAGTTCGAAGCTTATTCAAAATCGCAAAAGAAGGAATATGAAGTAGTCTGATGTGTCGTTACCATATCTACCTTGCATTTGATCTTACTTTGTGCGTTTTTTTCACTTTGAACAGGTGCTTTTCTTCTGTTTTGCATTGTATACATTTTTTCCTTTATACGGGCTGTTTTTATGTGGCGTCTATTTGTTGTAAAGGACGCGTCGATCATGCTTTTTTGCTTTAGCTTGATACGCGTCTTCAATTTTGCATGAATATGCTGCTTCTTCTTTGTTTGTGCGTAGATGTTGTCCTCTTTGCTGCTAATTTCATGGTTTTCTTCAGTAGGTTTGATTTTGTTACAAACCTTGCGTTTTCTTTAACTTGTGAGTGTGTGGGGTGGTGTGTAGGTTGGTGTGTGGGTGTGTAGGTTGGAGTGTGTGTGTGGGTTGGAGTGTGTGTGTGGGTTGGAGTGTGTGTGTGTGTGTTATCACTATATATGTGTGTTTGTGTGTGTTATCAGTATATGTGTGTGCGTGTATGCCGCTCCGCGTATTTGGGCGTATGCATGCAAGAAAAAGACATCATCTACTCGGTTGTGTTAAAATTTTCTCGTGCTTCGCGAGATTTATAAGATTGTTTAGTAGATAAAATACTGCTTGAAACTGTGTGTCCTAAAACGAGCTTTCCGGCGATATGTGAATGGATTAATCGTGAAGCAATGATTGGTTTGTGTGCAGCTGCACTTTCTGGACTATTCGTGAAAAGATTTCTGGCTTTTGAAAGGGTAGATATACATGCTACTCTCTAGCTTTTTAGGTTGCCTATATGCAAGATACAGCCTAATGAGGCAAGGTATTTTACGTGTGCGTAACAATGGACGGCTCTGTGTCTGCTAAAAGTCATTAAAAAAAATTTCTCTTGTTCACATTTGCACAAGTACTTGCAGTGATTTGCTCGGTTGATCTTGCTTGGCTGGTGTGCATATTATACTTTCTAAAAACTTCTCTAGTTTCATGTATACTATAAATTTTCTGGCTTACCTAGGTGTAGGTACACTGGCATACATTTTAGTTGTTCAAGGTCATCTTTACTCTTCCGTTGGGTAGCTGCACATAGATGCATATGCTAACTGGTGGATTTTTCTTTAACTTAACGAAGACGTTTAGCTCTGTGAAATAGCCAGGCACAGCAATCTCGCTGATGATCGGGGTGAAGAAAAGTACTTAAAGTTCAGCTGAACCAGGCAAACTATGAGCTCAATGAAGAGCTTGAGGCGGAGTCTCATTCTCCCCTTCACTGTGTGTGCGTGGTGTGTGTGTCTAATGACGTGATATTGATAACTTGGTTTCTATTCAAACTCGGGCATCTTCTATTGCCCAGTTTAATCAGCTTAAAATGCTTGTTTTAAATCATCTTCACTAGACATGATCAATCTCAGTCTTGGGGAATTCATATTGCTTTCATTTGGCCAAAAATGGTTATACCAGCAATGGCTATGCATCATAATCTTCATCTTCCTGCAGCTCTGTTAACACACAGCCAGCAGCTTATCTCTCCGTTAAAGCTGACATTTCTTCGTCTTCTTATTGCTGTGTTAACACAGCCAGCAGCCCTTTTCTACGTTAAAGCTAATAGGCTTACTGTCAAAATATGAATTCTATGCTTCCTTCGCTGATACTGCTGAAGCCCTTCCCGATAAAGCTAATTTTCTGTGAGAATTTTTTTAAGCTCTTCACTGAGGCTTATCATATCTTTTCGTCTTAAAAGCAAGTCGCTGCTTCAGAGTAAACGGCTTCTTTGATTTAGATATGTCGAATTGCTCGCTTTTGGTATAGAGCGAAAAAAGAGTTTAAGGTTTTAACTTTGCAGCTTACTTTTTTCGCCGCTTCTCCCTCATAAATCCTGAGTTCTTCATCCTATCAACACGAGAGATTTACTCATCCTTCTGGTCGTAAGCAGTACTGTGTGTAGTTGCTCTCCCAGCGATCTTTTCTCGGCATAATTCTATCTCTCTCATGTGTTCGAGGCTACTAGAATTGCTAAAAAATACTCTACATCTTTGCGAGGTCTTACGATGAAACTGCTGGTGTGTGTGTGTGTCTTTGCTACTCTCTCTTTCCCAGAAAGAGACGGCTCTTTCCCCCCTTAGCTTCGCTGATGTGCTTCGCGCATAGTTTACAGAAGCCTTCGTCATGCTTCTCAAGTGAGAAGCCGGTGTGCTATAGTGCTCTTTTTGTTTTTACTATTGATATCTATCTAAATGACTGACCGATTTCATCCTTACGATGAAGACTTTTTTGTGTGTGTGTTCGTCGAAAAAGTATTATTATGATGTATATATCTCTAAGCCTACTGCCAGGTATATATAGCTCCATATATAACCATGCAACTATATTTATAGGTATTAGAGTATGCAGGTATTTAAGTATATAAAAGCATAGGAAGTATACTTTTTTGATAAAATATTAAAGAGAATATGAGCATATTCATTAAAACCTATAAATAAGCGTTTATATGTGAGGAAATACGCACATATATAAGAAAACTTGTTTCGTTTAGCCTTTAGAGACTCTGCTGCTTCAGCTTTTCGTACCCTTTCTTGTATATATTCTGAGGATTCTCTGATTTTTTACAGAGCTTTTAGCCGTTTTTTCCTTGTGCTGGAATCTGAGTTTTGAGCTCTTCTTTTGGAGGCTATTGCGAATGTGATGCCTCATCCAGTTTTGAGGTTTTATCGCGAATTTCCTGTAGCCGTTTCGCTTTTCTCCTTTAGGAAACTGAAAATTTGTCGAATTAAAGCTTTTTATCGTGATTGCCTACACTTTCGGAGAAGTTGGGCGCTTCATTCTATGTGTGTGCTTGCGAAAATTTTGATAAGAGTGCTCTGGAAAGCATTGAAACTGGATGAAGTTTTTGGAGCTTATGAAGCATTGGGATGATGATCTTCGTACTTTGTTTCTCAAGCATTGAAGCTAATTTTCAGCTTGGAAACAGGTCTCTATTCTATAAGTGTGCTTGAGATTGCTTTTCTTTTGCACTCTTTACTCACACACACACACGCCATAATCGCAAGAGCATACCTTGTACAGCACTTAATTTCCCTAGGAATTAGTTTGGAAAATTTGCTTCTTTCTGCTTAAACTCCAGACATTGCTCACATGCACTGGACAGCTAGAGGTCACTGAGAGAATGCGAAGTAAGCCCCCTTTAGACCGCGTACACACACAGAGTACAAAGAGGCATCGCTTATACAACGCACAAAAGAGTAGAGTATATTACAGCGTGCTTTTTGGCTCCAACCTTGGGTAACGGAGTGAGTGTAATGTGAAAGCATACTCTGCGTGCTTACAGTAGAATCATCAGGAGATTATCCTGGAAGACTTCTTTAAGGAGGTAGTCCGATTTTTAACAGCTTCTTCCAACACCCCCTTCCGTAGTTCTCGCATATGTAGGGGGTCAGCTGATTGCAATCACACATGCGCTCCTTAAGACAGCTTAGCTACTGTAAGAAGAAAAAAGGTTTTTTTCTGGAAAATCATGTATTTTAATGCGTTGCCCGCAATTAATCGAAAGGGAGAAAATAGTCGAAACTCAAGCACCCACCAAAATTAAAAAAAAACAAAGTGCTAAATGGGTATTCATCTTATGCGATGGAGCTACTTGGCTTCTCCCTTGGATTCCGCCGCAAAACTTGAGGTCTTCAGTGTTTTCGAGAGCAGGCCAGCTTTCTTGCTGCTGTGCAGATAGCCTTGCTAGCTTAACATGATTCCGCATGTCTCACCAGCGAGGAATCTCACCCTCTGCCGCGAAGTTATTAGTGAATCAAAACGTAGAATCTTTAGACAGCCTGCTGACGCCAATTTAGAAGCAATTGAGTATATGATTCCTAAAGGGAAGCACGTTTTACTTAATGAAGGATATTTCCAAAGCGATTCTTTCCATCTTCAAACGCTTTCTCTTGAAATTCCATGATTTTCTCCTAAAAACATCGAAAAATCACCCCCTGGTGCTTCTACTTGAAAATATGATGAAAACTTTCAAGTTTTTTACATATTTTACACCCGTTTCATTATAGATTAGTATGCAGCACTCGTTTTTGCACCTTCTCGCATTTCTTTCTTCTAGTTCGCCCGCATTGGTTTTTGTGGTTGCGCTTCTTCATCAGTAATGAGTTTGAAGCGTAGCTTCTGTGTGTTTTAGTGAAGTTGCACTGGCTCTTTGTAATAGTTGCTTTTGAAGATACCTTCGTACAGCACCAACTGCTTACTCTAGTTGCATGTCTCCTGTAGTGCTGGGCTCCTAATTTAAGGACATTACGCTGTTTCCGACGTTTTTTCCGACGCTTTCTTTGACGTTTTTTCTGAAGTTTTTTCCAACGTTTTCTTCACCTTTCTCCCTAGATTTTCTCAAACTTTCTCCAACTGTTTCCCAATTTTCTATGTTTTCCCTCCCTCAAAATGGCGTAGCTTCTGCTGAGGGCCCGCGCTACTCCAACCTCTGAAGAAGCTCGTAAGTACTCGTACTGTTTTGTTTTTTTGAGCTAGAAGGTGATTTTGGCTCCTGTAGACGGCGTTTTTTCACGTAAAAAGCGTTGGAGTTTGCTTTTTATGCTCTCCTTTTATGATTTCTTTGATTCTCTCAGTCTTTACGGCTATAGGAGATCTTTTTACACCCTCTGCATTGCTGTCGAAAGCACAAGAGGCTTTTTGCCTTCTCTCACAGAGAGTTACTGCGCAAAATTGCTGGTCATAATACGCATTTACGTATTTTACCGGTATCATCCATGCCTACAATAGACTTTGGATAAGTGTGTGTGTGGGATGTCCAGCGAGTGGATCCGAGACGAAGTGTGAGGCTCATGAGGCATAAGATTGCACGTTTTTGTAGCTATACTGAAGTAAGCTGTGTGGATTAGGAATGAGTTTGAAAGTTATGGAATGGAGAACAGGCGGAAGAGGAGGAATTTTCTTCTCTTTAATCACAGCAAACAGTATAAGCTAGATAAATCCCTTTAAAGACATCAATTTTTCAAAGCTTAATTTGCTAATCTATTCCTCTCTTCAAAGCCATAGGAGCACTGATGATCCATTAATCTTGAAATTTGAGGCTTTTAGCACAAAAAATCTCTGATGATGGAGGAATACGACTAAACCAATCTGTGATGTGTGACTATATGTGTGTGTGTACGTGTGGATGTGCGTGCATGTCGCGTGTGTGTGTGCGTGTGGGCGTATTGAGCACATTTTTGTGCAGCCCACTGGCCTACTTCACCCGATTGCTTGGTAGCATGAAGCAAAAATATGACGAACCTGAGACCCGCTTCCATCATCTTCTATATCAGCAAAGCAAAAGCTGGAATTTACTAAAAATGAGAAGTAGGATGCAATAAGCTATCCTCGGTTAATTTAACAAAGAAAAAGTGAATGTTACCCGGCGTGTGTGCAGATACAAAGGCAAGAATAGCAGCATAGGAGGCGCTACAGTATACTTTGTATCGTGCAGAATAGCAAGAGGCTGAGGAAGCCTGCTGGAGACTGGAAAATATGATGCTAACCAATAGACAAAGAAGCAGAAGAAAGCTGAATTTTGCGATTATAATGAGAGAAAAAAGTATGAGGAAGATGAAGAAGTGTGAAGAGGAAGAGTAAAAAGTACGAGGAAGAGTAAAAAGTATGAGGAAGAGGAAAAAGTATGAGGAAGAGGAAGAAGTCTGGAGAGGAAGAAGAAGTCTGGAGAGGAAGAAGTCTGGAGAGGAAGAAGAAGTCTGGAGAGGAAGAAGAAGTATGAGGAAGAGGAAGAGGAAGAGGTATGAAGAGGAAAAAGTGTGAAGAGGAAGATGAAGAGTGTGAGGAAGAGGAAGCAGTCTGAAGAGGATGAAAGAGTGTGATGAGGAGGATTTGTATGAAAAAGAGGAAGAATTATGATGAGGAGGAGAAAAAAGGTGTGAAGAGGAGAATTTACATAAGAAAAAGAAGAAGGAATGAGGAGGAGCTGTGATACAAAGAGGAAAAAAACAATGAGAAAAGTCCTTCTTCACAAGCTAAGCAGCATACTAAAGCATATACTTCTCCCTGCAGCCAACAAAGCTTTTGGGCAGTGGTGTCAGAAGGATCAGTGAGGAGCAACTGAATAAAATTAGCAATCAGAGCCTCTTCACGTAGCTGGCAAGTACAATAGAGTTAAACAAGCAAAAATGCTGCATCATACAAATTAGCGTTAATCCCCTCGGTGCCTTGAGGTGTGGTAGCTTCTTCGCGGAGTTACTAGATGGCTAAGTTAGACAATGCGAGTACAAGAAGGAAAACTCTAACAACCGAAGAAGAGGACAAACTCGATATTTCTAGCTAAATTAGCTCTAAAAGAGGAGAAGAACACCAATTTAAAGGTTTTTTGAGGCAGAAGATGCGCAAGTACAAAACAGCGAGCATATCCCGTTTATCTCAAACGGTGATAAAACTACAAGATTCTCTTTGCTGCTCACAACATGGAAACTAGCATCTTCACATGCACACTGGCAATCTGGCTCAGTAGTAGGTAATAATTCTGTAAAAAATCTCGTGAAATATGCAGCATCAGCTATCAGTGTGAAAGTGCAATGCATGCATATAATGATGTGCCGTGGGTTTTACTCAATACGAAGATTTTGCATCCATACACACAGTGTGCACACCCTCGGCATTGCGTTTAGCTGAATCAACGAATCTCAAAGTAACGAGATAGCTTCAAATGCTTTTCTTGTATCTAGCTTCCTGCCCAGGCCTTTCAGAAACCGTGACTTCCAACCACTAAACGAAGCAAAGAAACAGTAGGGATTCCACTAAAAGCTGGCGACAAAAACAGTGAAAGACCAATTGGAAAGAGGCTTGAGTGTGTGTAGACTACTAGGATTACAATGAAGAACTTTTAAAAGATGGAAATGCAGCTAAAAAAAACACGCAGTCTCCGCTTAACCCATATAACCTCCTCCTCTGTACACCTAGCAACTAAAAGAGTGAGTTAAACTGAACGTTAAATGAAAAAAATATATGCTTTTAAGCTCTAAACACTTTGCAACAAGAGTAAGTTAAACAGACGAGAATATGCTTTAGGAGCTGCATAAAAAAAGGTAAAAAAAAGAGCAAATTAAAGGGAATTTTAAAGAGAAAACCAATGCTCGCAAACTATCGAATGAAAATGGTTCGTTGCAGCTCCTTCCCGAAAAATGGCTAAATAGCTCACAAGCACTACTGCTATTGCGAGTGATTACATGAAAGAAAAAGAGGTGAAAAAAACATCCAGATAATGCAAAAAAACTAGTCCTCTTCAGCGGTTTTAGATGACAAAAAATCTTCACAAGAAGCAACTCATGTCAAATTAAAACTATCAAAACGCATAAACTATAAATGAGTAGCAAACACTAATTTATCTTTTAATTCTATTTCACTAGGCTTTATTCTTTATGTTTTGGCATTTCTGGTCTTTAAATTTATAAAATTATTAATTGCCTTCATATGCTTCCCATGCAGTTTACTAAAACAGCCACACTACGCCACTTACCCACAAAATAGCCACACACAACATGTACACGACTGTTTAGCAAAAAACAGAATGGACAAGAAAAAATAATTACTGTATATACACTCATTCTCTTCATCTAATGCTACTTTGTATATACACTCATTCTCTTCACCTAATAATACTACCTCAATAACTTCACTAGGATACACACGCTCTCTCAAGCTTTTTCCAGCTACTCAACACACTCTCTCATGTACTCAAAATATTCACTTTAAAAGCGAAAATGTCTTCATTGGAAGCGCACGAATACACACACCAACAAAAACATATGTTCCACCCTTCAAGCTGATATTAACTCTTTTCATATATAAAAGTAGGAAATTATTCATTGAAAAACATTATTCATCAACTCCAACCATTACTTTCCTCTTCTTTAAATGAACGATGCTAATATTGGCAATCAGTAGCTCCCACAGGTAGGCAGCAATTTCCTCGGCAGTTGAATGAGCGATTGGAAGCTTCTATTTTTTCAAAATAATACAAAAAGTGAATTTTTCATTAAAAAATACAAAGGCAATGGAAAGAAGATATAGAAAATTACATGTAGAGCTTAAAACGTATGTGTTGTGTGTCTTGTGTGCATGTATGGAAGGCATGCGTGTTGTGTGCATGCATGGAGGGCATGCGTAGTGTGTGTATGTGCATGCGCGTTGTGCATGTGTGTGCGTATATCTTCTTAAAGGATCCTGCGCTATACACACTGCTTATATTATGGAATTTTGGCCGAAATCAATATGCTATTGCTTTTTTAGCGTTAAGTATACATTCTCCCTCTACACTAGCCAAAGAGAACAGTATGCCATCAAACTCCTGATGTTGTTTGGATGCTTTTTCGTACGAGCAGATGAGCTTATTAGTAGTATTAATCCCTTAATAGGCAGTGTGTACCTTACGATTAAAACACTGATTTTAGCTGCTTAGAAAGAAATATCTTTCCCTAAATAATGTTTGATTCATCAGAAATATTTCTGTTTATTTTATAATTCAAAAAATAAAGCATATAAACTAAATCAACTTGCACCCAAAAAAGTTAGAAGAAGAAGAAGAAAAGATAAAGATAAATTCCCTGAAAAGTCATTAGGTGTTTCAAAGCAATAAAAACAATGGCAGCCTACAGAAAAAAACTCATGAAAATCGGAAAAATTCAATTCAACAAAAAGATGGATTCCAGCGAATTTTTTGTAAATCCAAAATTATAATAATGGTAATTAAACAAAGCTATTTCATTTCTAAAATCACAAATTCACGGAAAAAACATCATTTTCAATCACTTTTTTAAATGAAAATGATTTAATACTTGCACTATATACTAATTTAACGGAAAAATTCACCAGCTGTTTTTATAAGTTTTATTATTATTCGAAGTAGCTGATATACTCAGCAATTGTTTCAGTCAAAGCTTTCACTTGAAATATTTCCAGAACTTTGAGGGGATAGTACCGTAGGCAATATTTATCTTAATCTATACTTGGTAGCTAAATTTGTGTATTGCTTCGTCTCATCAAATTCTTCATCATACGTGAATAAATCGTTATGCCAAGGCAAATAGCTCCACAATCACTCTCATAGGAAAATGTGAAACGCATCAAAAATAAGCTTCCAAAAAGGAAAGCACACACACACAAATACCTTTGAAAAAAAGGCATACGTAAATTTTCCCCAAAAACTTACAGGCACAGCCAAGATTCTCTTCATCAGCAAAAAAAACACACACTGATAATTCAATAGTACAGTTTAATTGGGTATGCAAAAAATAAGGATTAACGAGAACACACACAGACAAACTGTATGTTTCTAAAGCTTTTATAGCAAAAAAAAGAGTTAATACCCTTTCTCCCGATATGAGTATCAAATCCACTAAGAAAACATCAAAATCATACTGAATGCAGTAAACAACCTAAAAGATACTACTCAAATATAGATGTTCTGTGTGCGAAACTTACCATGCAGTCTTTAACAGGCAGCACAAATAGACTGCCATCTTCACAAACAATTCGCAAAGATTGACCCTCTTCAGTTATCTTCAAAACATCACTTTTCATTGGGATCAGTAAATAACTGCTCAAACTCTGAAATCCACAAAATTAGTATTTAAGCAGGACATGAAACAGGAGCTCAATATGTGAGACCAAGCTTAGAGTATAAACAACAAATACTAGACTTTCCCAAAAATGAAGATTTGTGACTATTTTACATTGCATAAGCTTCTTCAAGTATATCATTAACTACGTCCGTATAACGAAGCAATAAGATGATATAGGTTTACAAAAATAGAAATTTCTATGCTTTGAGAAATAAATGTTAAGCGTAGATGTTTTGTATTTAAAGATGTGAATATATATTCAAACATTACAGATAATCTGCTACTTTAGAGGTTAAAAAAAAATATCTAAGCAACTGGAAAATTCGGTGTTTTGATGCTTTGAAAATTCGCAATGTTTGCATCAAAAGCAATAAAAAACATCAAACAACTCCTTGAATGCATCCCCCTTTTCACAAGTAACCAAAAGGCTATAAAAAACCCCAAACACACTCTCGATAAATCAGGCATCATGAGTATACCTAAAGAGTGAACACTCATCACTACACGAAGCACCCTCCCACATGTTTCAATAAGAAAGCAAAATATTACAAGAAAATAACAATGAAACACCCATAAATTTGAATACTGAATACGATAGGACAGAAATTTCTAGAGTTCATCCTTGAGAAGATTTTAATGAGGAATATACCAAAAAGAGTGCAAAAGGTATCGAAAAAAACGGATTGGTATGATGAAAAATTTTGAGAAATGTCCTTATATTCGTTATTTTAAGCTTTAAAATGAGCGTAATTTACACTCTAAAATTTGATGTATGAGAAGAAGGATTTGCGCAATTTTTATAGCGTCAATTTGATGGAATAGGGCATATTCCATCCATTTTACCAGAGTATTTGTGCACATCTTCATTGTAATATAGTCATCTACTCAGCTGTAGCTATACACACTAGGCAAAAACATTATAATCTAGTTATCCACTCAGCCTTAACTCACCATTTTTTGAAATTGCATAGATCAAACCCATAAAATTTACAAGGGAAACACACACACACAATGTAGGACCGCCACATTACCTTGCAGACTGTCCGTATAGCAACTTTTATGTCTCCAAAGTCTAGCACATATCCATCGTGCTGAACAGAGCCACCTAGTCTAGCTGCCAGCGTATAGTTATGGCCATGAAGCCTTTCCCTGAAGCCACTAAAAGCTACGAAGTGGGCACAGCAAAATTTAAAGTCTTGGCTGCTCACCGCAACTTCCCAAGAATCGCCAGCTACATTAACCCGGTTTGCAGATACGACCTCCTCCTCATCATAAGCATCGCTTGATTTGGCAATATTAGCATCGTTATCCACTGGACAGCAACGTAGCGCAGCTTCAGATGAGCGGTGGCAAGCATCAGGAGCTGAAGGCGAACTCACTACGGATGAAGTTGATTCCAGGCTCTTGGAATTTTGATGAGGATTCGTATATACTAAAAATTGTTTTGCTGCAACGCTTACATCTCGAGAGCTATGAAGGCCATTTGATTCCATAAGTTGCTCAACAGGGAAGGATAGAGATGAAGAAGAAGAAGAAGGAGCGGCAGAAGAAGCAGAGGATGCAGCAGCAGAAGAAGCAGAGGAAGCAGCAGCGGAAGAAGAAGAAGCGGCAGAAGAAGCAGAGGAAGAAGCAGCAGCACAAGAAGAAGAAGGAGTGGCAGAAGAAGAAGAAAGATGACTATCTAGTATCCCCGTAGCCCCCACATTACAGTTATTTGACTGATGCTCATAGCTGCAGTTCGAGTCATCAATAGCTGTCTTTTGAGACACTGAATGCTTCTGCGAAAAACTCAAAGGCCTTGAGCTAATGGAAGAGGAAAGATCAAATTCCTTTCCTGCTTCATTGCATGTAATCTCCATTTCATTAAGTTTTTGGTCCAACAGGGTAGAAACTAGAGAAATTGCACTGGGTGACTCTCGTGCACTCAGCTTTTAGCGAAGAATATTGCGGATCCCACACACCTGCGAAAAAAACGCAGTTCATTCGCTACTAGAAGCGGCAATCAACTCCTTTTGGAAGTCAGTGGCAACAGGATCAAAATGGTTTGCTACAAACTGGTTTTTGCCTCCTTCACTGAAGCTTCCTGGCTAATCTCATATATTGCGCCTTTGGGTAGCATTACCAGGTGATTAGTTGAGGGGGTAAAGTGCTTGGTCGTGGCAAAGGCAGTGGGGATAGTAACTCTCATATCCTAGCAGCGGGCGAGTAAGCCCTCTGCACACCCAAGGCTGGAAACGGCGGCTGCATCACCATCGACTACTTACTAAGATGTGAATAGAAGCATTAGTCTTCGTTTCATCATAAACTATTAAGATGCGAATAAAAATTGAAGTCTTTTTGCTTCGTCATTAACTGTCTATTAGGCTATAAACTGAAGTGAAAGTCTTTGCTTCATTATTTTGGATTGTAGCAGATGAATTTGCATGCACTTTTTCGTGTTTGCTTCTTTAAGGTAGACTCTAGGTGGCATTAGCGTCTAAGCAAGCCGCATATATTACATTTCTATAGGAGCTGTTAATGTCTTTGATATGAATTTTCGCCTGTTTTTGAATGAAAACTAGGCTTTCTTTAGGTTTCAGCGTCTGTTATGACATGCTCTCACACGCGCACGTATACACAGGCAGTTTTTTTTTCAAAGGAAAAGTTGAGAAGTGTGCTCTTGTTTTCGTTAAAGTGCGTAGCATGAGAGGTCATACCGAGTATGGCCAACATTTTGTGAGCTTAAACCATCTAATGAACTGAGCTGCTGTAATAAATACAAGATACGACTTTTAAATCGAAAAGAAACTGCGTCAAGTGCTATAATATTTCTCCTTTCTGATCTCCATTTTTGTATCTGTGGCTCTAATAGATTTCAGGATAATATAAATGTAGATATAATAATCTTATAAATTAGGGCGTTAAGCAACCCACATGCCAAGTCTTGGCTCGTGGCATGAGTGCAGACTATCATACGACACTGCATATCACAAATCAAAAAAGGTAAACCGGAAGCAGTTTCACCGGAAAAATTGCCGTTTAGATGGAACTTGAGACAAATTAAAGGAATTAGCATGTTGGAAGACTTCTGGAGCCACAAAGACAGCAAGAAGATCAAGCTACCAAAAAAAAACAAGTATCATGGGCGGAAAAATTATCAGTCATAAAGTAGAATGAAAAGTTAAGAAAAGGGCAAGCTGCTAAATAATCCAGTCAAAAGTAAGCACGAGCAAGAGGATAAACCTCTAAAATAACATCTATATCGTATGAAATTTTAAAATAATCCATTTAAGAGTATGACGCCATATGTTTAAAAGAAATTATTTTACCAATTTTTTTATTACAAGAATCTGCAAAGAAATTAGTATTAATACCGGAAACCGGCTTTTTGTATATATATTTTTAATCATATATATTCTTGTGGTTATGTTTCCCCATTGATTAGAGGCGGAATAGCGAGGTCTTTAAAAACTTATATACAAAAGCATAACCTTTTTAAAAATGTTAGGAAAAATATTAAAGGTGACGATTACAGAGGGGATTTTTAAGAAATTGGAATCCAATAATACTTGAAGTTTTTTATCAAGGCATCGTACCGCAAGATTGATAAAGCGATATTGATGAGGACTGATGACTTTTCTTTCTTATGCTCTGTTTTTCTTTGAATCTTAACTGGAGCAAACAATTTTGCGTAGCCGAAACTTCATGTAGCAGATGCAATCCTGAGAGGTTTTTGTTATAGCAGCTGAGTAATGCGCATTGATGAGGTTTTGCGTGTTTGATGCTTGCTGTAAAAGAAGGCGTTGCTTTTTCCTTTACCTACTGTACTGCAGGCTACCAGGTAAGATAAAAATGGAAATTTCAAGTAAGCCAGAAGAATCAGGTAAGTTAGATAGAACTGTGAATTGTACATTAAGATGGAATTATCTGCTTAGATAGAAGTCACAAAAAAGGAGCCCGCTATCGTATAAGAAAAGCTTATGCTACATTTGTGAATCCCTTTCCTTAGAGCTTTGTGATGTGAGTAGAAAGGCATCGAATATTTCTTATGCAAAGTACAATTTTTGAAGTGTATACTAGAGTTAGATGACTTGGAAACCTACAGTAGGTAAAAAAGTTTACAATAATAGCAGAAAAAGTAGCCTTTAAAAATATTTTTGTGACTAAGAACGCACAGAAACAGCAGATGCAATATATACTAATTTGCATCTGCTGTTTCTATACGTACACCTCCGCCTTTCGTTTAGAAAAAAATCCGTCACATGAGGATAACCTCCACATTCACTTTACCTACCCTGGATGATGTTATCGCATTTAGTTCAAGGCTATTTTTATATTAAAAGCTCATTGTATTTTTGGAATATGCTTGATTTTATTGCAGCTTAGTTTGATTAATAATGTACAAAGAGCAAAGAGGTTCGCGACGCGAGGAAGTTCGCGAGTAAAATCGAATTGCTTAGCTCCACAGAGCAGCAAAAGAGTGTAATTCAGAAAAATACCATCAATTTAGCTGATTTTTTGACAGCAACTGCAATTTTTCACATTTTAGTGTCGCAGCTTCTGCCGACTTGTGTTAACCATGTGCATACAAAATGTAACGGCATTGCAAGAAAAATGCAACACGTCGCGAAAAAAGTTCTTGTATCTGCGGATACATTTGGGGAATACAAATACCAAAAACAAATTTTATCTAGTCAGCAAAGTTTAAGCAGCATTTTCTTGATACTAGCGCGGTCATCGCTCGTTTGGTAAAGCTTTCCTTGTCTTGACTTGTTAAATTTTTTGTAAACATTGACTTATCAATATTGAAATTATTAAAATTTTATCTTAACGTGTTTAACCTTTAAAAAGATATTATGGCACATAAAAAGGGAGCTACTTCCAGTTAAGCAAAACTAGTCCCTTCATTTGCCACGGAATTTTTCATAGCGTATTTATTTAGAGCAATATTTAATAAAGCAGTCTCATATAAGGAGATATTAATATTGCGGGTTTTCAGTTACATGCGGCGTGGCGGGATTGAGCCCAACGACAAAAAACTTCTCGGAAGCACACAAGGCGACTTTTGCTAGGAAGACCTCAGGAGAGACTTCATAGCAGAAAGGCATTGAGTTCTCCCTAATTGTATCTATAATTCGAACTGGATTTCTCGAGCAAAATATACCGCGTTACCTCAGTGAAAACCTTAATGACGTCTTTCACAGGCTAAAAATAGATTGCAGGAAGAGAAGGTGGCAGAACACTAACCAGGCAATATTTTTATTTCTTTCTTTTAAAGAATTGTTACCACCTGTAGCAGCCTCCAGATTTTTTTTCAAGTCTTGCTATAATCATCAAATTACGAGCCGAAACACGTATTATATGCACTTTTTAAACCGGGCTTATTTTTCTTCTAAATTACTAAATATACTAGATGCTCCTTTCTAGAACTAGGCATTTTGATTATATATCTAATGATTTTTGCTCTAAAAGTCTAGCATGCATCTACCTAGGTCGTAGGCTCAATAAGCTATACTAGTTTCAAGAGTACTTTTTGCAACAACCATTGTATTGTATCCTGGAAGCTACTCTGTTGGCATGATCATATGATATAGTAGTTACCTGGCTCGCAAACAGTTGACTTGTAGGTTCTGCATGCATAAATTTGTTTGAGTCTACTGCGCCTTCTGTGCATAATGTTTGAAGGTCGTGGCTCTATTATATGGGACTGTCTTCGCAACACTCAGGTTAGCCCTCTACTAGTAAAATATGTACTGCTAAGCTCTGTGCTGCTAAGCTCACCACTGGTAAACTCTCTACCTCTAAGCTCTCGGCTGCTAACCTTCCATCGATATTGCAAGCGCTCTCGCATATCATGTGCACTCTTCGTTTAGCACATTTCTCAATGACTGATTAATCACTTGAGGTATGGTGCGCGTGGTTCTGTTGTCATTGATTCTATTGCTAAGAGTATGTACTACAGTCTGCCACACATGGTACCCGCCAAGTACAGCACAACGAGAAAGATATTCGGACTGCCAGGCAAGGTGTTGGAATACCTCCGTTCGCACTTGGCGTATCTTCCTAGCGTGAGACTAGGATTTTCCAAAATTACGAGTAAAGTTTCTAACAGTTCTCAGCAATAATTTTTTATGTAGTATGAACAGTGAAAGAATCCCGAGTTTTGTATATCCTAGGGGTCACGAAGGTAGCTGTTGAGATGCTTTGAAAGGAATAAAAGTGTAGTATCAAGTCAAAACTAAGGGGGAGTCCGTCGTCAGCGCACAAATGACCATGCTGTTAATGGTATGATGATGTTGTGCTTGCATCAAGAAAGAAGGTGTTAGCAAAAGGCTTTGTCACAGAATCGACAACCATGAAGTTCCACCCTACGAGGAACATAAAGTAAGGAACTTGAAAAAAAAGTTAGAGTTGTTATGCGCTGTGTGTTAGCCCTTAGGAAGTAGCAACTTACCCTCGCCTAGCTGCAAATCTCAATTTTACCAAAAAAAGATAAATTGAAGACCTTTTCCACTTCATAGCGTTAAACCTGGGTGTAAGTGAATGAAATCGGCCCTTTTGATATTGCGGTAAACCTGAAGATAAGGTCTATAGGTAAAAATTTATTATCTGTATGCTCGCTTTTTATAATGTGTGTTTAGCAGCACAAACAATTTTACTTTACTTCGCTTCTGATTTTCAAGAAATCGGTACTCTTCTTGGGAAGACAAGCACATATGAGGTAATGGACTAAAGCATGTAATTTTTGTGCTGCATGATGTTCGTACCTCTCTTTAGCCGGTAAGGAGCGATTTATCATTTCATTAGAGCGCAGGCAAATATGGGGTTTCTAGTTGCGATGATCCGCAGTTCTTACCACATCAATGAGGAAATGAAAGCTTTGGCTCCTTTTTAGCTGGCTATCTAAAGTACGAACTCATTTCCCTGCCATTATAGCTTTCATTGCATATTTTGCCATGAAATTATCCATGTTTCGCTGCAATAGTTTATGAAGAAGAGAGCTCAAATGATGAATTCTGGCTATGGTGATTCAAAATCGAACTTCAGAATATATATTTGCGCTACTCCAATAAACTCTAGTTTGTTTTGTTACAAGTTTTGGTATTTGCGGCTGCAATGTGAGTCTGCAGAGGTTTACTCTTGACTGCACGTGCACTCCATGACTTCCTACGTGAACCCAGCAGATTATTGCCTGCTTAAGGATTTAAAGAGGGAAATTCTTTAGAACCAGTTTTTAAGCGATGAAGAATGAATTGATTTAACGCATCGAAACTGATTTCGGTTGCCTCATGGAGAAGGGACCGAATGATAGATATGTTTTGAAGCCTTCACTATCATTTAGTTTATAAAAAGTTTAATCAACTTACAGTAACCTTGAATTTATACGATTTTTTTGTAGCTTTCCCCCAAAGGTAAGGCGGTGTAGCCATCGAGAAAATTGATTTTATTTCGTACGTTCTTAGATGTATTAAGTTGAAGCCTGATTACCCGCTCCTAACAATTCTAAGAGTTCAAGTCAATAGTTTAGTAGTGTTCTTGGCATAACTGGTTCTGCTTAATCCGGTGGATCATTCTGTTTGCGCGGTGAATTTTTTCCCGTCAGCATTATGTTTACATAACTTACTATTTACTCCGGCGTTAATATGCAGTAAATTGATTTTCTGTGTTGATGAAAAAAGCAGAAAATACTCTTCGCGTAAGGAGTAAGTTTTTCAGGCTTCCTTGAT
Source organism: Nephromyces sp. MM_2019 (assembly GCA_015657535.1). Classification (NCBI taxonomy): domain Eukaryota; phylum Apicomplexa; class Aconoidasida; order Nephromycida; genus Nephromyces; species Nephromyces sp. MM_2019. The sequence continues at coordinate 45,478 of JADHZB010002047.1, read as the reverse complement.
TTTGATATTGTTTGTCTACTGAAACTACAAATTGTAAATTTGTTTTGGTGAGTTTTTTCTAATGCTGCTTCTTCAATTATACAGTTTGCATCGCAGAGCTAGCGTGTTGTAAGCCTTTGCAAAGAGCTATCCTTTTCCCAAGGAAATAAAAAAATGTAGTTTTTATCCTTACTAAGCTTGTAGAGGGACACTTGGAAGCAGTCATTGAAAAAATGGCGCCTGCCATATAGATTCAGGCAACGTATTCAATCACAAGGAGATGAATGTATGTACTTTACTCGCAATTTGGATGCGAAATTTGTGCGTGAAGCGGTAGAGAGTACTATAAGCTGAAAGATTGCTTTTTGAATTTTTTTTCAGGAGGGGTTCCTTGAAGCAGGCGGTGGTTGCGCAATCAGTTCCATAAATTTTTGAGATAATGAAAGCAGATTATACAAGTTTCTTGAGCTAGAATCTACAGAATGTGAAAGGAGATCGTTCAGCACTCACACTTTGTCTACCCGCCACAAGTGTACTTCCTGGGTGTGTTATGCTACAGGTACATACCCTGCTCAGGAAAATGCACTCTAAAGCCTGTGGACTAATTTTGTATATTGTGTGCTAGTGTCTCTTAAAACATTCCATTTAACTGTATATAAGAACTTGCTAATTTAATCGTTTTCTGCTGCATTTCGTTTTCTTGGAAGCCATGCTTGCATATGGAAAGCTGCAAAAGATGCGCTGGAAATTTAGTATGCTTTAATGACTATTCACGGTTTTGCTCTCTGATTTTGTGCAGTTTCATGTTCTGGCTCAAAGAGATTTTTTTTCGCAAACGAAATTGATGTGTGTGCTGCTCCCCCACTTTTGAGAAGGCAGATATCTTTCAAGGCGCTAATTAGTGCTTGAAATCAAGTAAAGTTATAAATTAAAAACGCTGGAAAAAGATGGAGGGTTCCAATGAAGATGCTATTGCCAGTCCTTCGCGAATTGAGCAACCAGAGCATGTCAAGCCGTGGGCTGAAGAAAGAATTTATGTATCTGTCTCAACTTCAATTAAGTGTTTCTTAGAGGATTTCAGGAAGCTTCTGCGAAATTTGAAGGGCAAGGACTTCGAAAAGTTTACAAGTTTACTGAGTGACTGTTTCATAGACTCCCAAAATGCGGTTGAGCTAGATGCCCTTATAGTAATGGTAAAAATAAGAGGGCTTGCATGTATTTCACCCTTTTTTTCCATTTTTTAGTGCTTATAGACCAGCACACACATGTGTTTTTATCATGTATGGATATATATTTACTGTGAAAAATCTGGTGCTAGCATTAATGCCATAGAATGAAAATCTTAAAATGAGAAGTTTTCATGATTCTGATGAAGATTCTTTGCAATTCTGCGAATTTTGCTTGTCTCTCATGTGGGTTTTTCATTTCCAAAAAAATCTCTGGTGATGTGCGTAAAAGCTATTTTATTGCCTTCTACTGAGATGATGGGTAGGCTTATCGCTGACGCGCAAGTAGTATACTCCCAGTTTCTTGAATTTTAACCATAGTGCTCCGTTACATAGTGAAAAATCTATTTAGAATCTTTTTGTTGCAATTTCATGCTCGCTTTATAGTTTACCAAATATTTTAAAGCGAAAGGTCTACTGTTTGCTTAAATTATTAGCAAATATATTGAAGCGGAAACTGTACTTTTTGCTGCAATTTTTAGGCATTACATTGAAGCGAAAACTCTACTGTTTGCTTCTGCGATTTTTGTAGTTAGGAATATGTTGCTCATTGCTAGAAGAGTTTTGCTTGTTTGATTGGAAAGGATGAAGGCTGGCTTCTCTATGCTATATATAACAGCAAAAGCATTTTTGACAGTATTTCAATGTGTCTTATATTTGTATAGCTTATCCAAATTGATTTTGGCTTTAGGTTGACTTTTACAATAAGAATATACAAAAATCCAAGGAACCTATGGGAATCAAGCCTTGCAGCGGGGAAAAAAATGGATTTATTATTTTTCATGAGCTAATGATGGGATCTATTATTGTTGGTAAGCATGAAAATATATTTAAATTACATTTTTTTAATTTTCTTACGGTTTTCTAGCTATATTTTTGTTTTGCACAGTAAATTGTAGTTTGGAGATTTTCCTGCCCCTCTTCTGTGTGTAGTTACTGCCACCTCTAACCCTCTGATATCTCATTCTTGGGTTTTTTAGTTGTAAATTTGAAGTTGCTCCCCTCTTATTCTCTTCAGTTTTCAGTTCTCTTTTCTTTCATTGTCAGTTTCATCTTATTCCCCTCTTTTTCTCTTCAATCATTTACGACTTTCTGCTTTTGCTTTTATCTGTTTACTGCTTTGCTCTTTATTTTTTGCCTTGTTTAGCCAGAGTAAAATCCAAGGGCTCACCTTTCGAAGGCATGTCCTCCAGTGACATAATGCGTCTACGTGCTGCTGAGCGAAGGTACCAAAAGATGGTGAAGGACTTGCATCCTGCCAAAGTTCACAAGCAAACATTCGCCGAGATTTATAGTGGAGTTGCGTAAGTTATTTGTCTTGCTCTAATTTTTTTCTTATTAGGGCAAGTTTTTTGGAGAAAACTGATTAGCTGTTTGACGATGAAAAACTCTACTATTTTTGTATGTTTAATTAAATTTTTGTTTCTGATTGTTTTTGATTTGCCTAGTTATGGTGATTAAGATAATGATATTCGCTTATAAAAATTAAGCAGATATTTCTTGATAAATACGAAAATTGATGTAGGAATTCCCCTTCTGCAGTTTAATTTAGTAGCATTTATACGCTTATTTCTCCATGGGAAAAACGGTTTCATTATTGTGCTTATTGGGGTGGTGTGCTGGAGTTAAGCTTTACCTGCTTTTACTGCTGCATGAAGCCCTTTGCAGCTATAGTTGTAGTTTTTTCTGGAATTACGTAATTTTTTGACTTCTTATGCCGCCCTGATTGAGGTTAATTTTGTATTTGCTTTCAAAGGATGGGGATCAACAGCTTTATTGGAGTGTTTCTTTCATTTCTCGCGGGCTACTGGGGTTCAAAATACATTGGTATTAAAGAGATAAGGACGGTGAGTTTTTTTTTGTTAGGCATTCATGATAGCTAGTGAAACCGTCGTCTGACTAATAGAGGTTCATGAAAAATTTGTCAAAATGAGTATCCGATAAGGTTTTTTCCCGTCTTTGGTATGCTTCATGAATTTAGTCGTTAATATGATGCGAATAGTGTGAGCAGTGGGTACCTAGAGTAAAAAATGGCGGTGTAGAAGGTATAAGCTTGATAGTAGATAACTGAAGTTTATAACTTAAAATCAGTATATATATATATTCATCCTTGTCTTGGTAGGTGAGCTAAGTAGTTAACATGCTAGAATAGAGGCCATTAATTTCTCAGTCTAAGAACCTTGTGTTTTTTTGATAAGATTTTAGGACTTGCAATAGATGCAGGATGCATTATCTGATATTCTTGGTGGAAAAAAAATGCTGTTTTTGAAGCTTTTTTGTATAATTTGTAGTTATTACGATTATTTCGAATGCTGGAAGAAATCCAAGGTGTGTACTGCAAATGTGCGGAATATTTATGAGCCTTGCAATTACTGATTGATGGCGCGAAATTTTGCTTTATTTATTACCTATTTAATGTTTCTCATCATTTTTTAACTCTTTGATTGACTTCTTGCTTCTCCTGAGAAAATGTATACCCAAAGTACCCTCCTTGCCTTCTTAGATAGATTTTCCTCCTTGTGAAGATTAGAAGTGAAATTTTGCTTTGTTTTGTGGATGATGAGTTGCTGCCAGCTGATTTTTCTGATGTCGTTTAACATGTCACCTGCTTCATCTGATATGAAAACTTGTTACTGGAGCTTCATCTCTGATTACTTCTCATTCTTTTTGTTTTTGATAAAATGTAGATCGATTCGCTGAATTAACTTTATTTTTGAAAATTCTCTAATTTTGTTTGCATATGGGCTGCTTAAGTGTTTTTTTCAATTTTTTAGAATTTCTAGCTATTTTTCCATGAAATAAACGAGATTTTTTGCCTTCTAATCTCTGCCCACAGCAACTCTTGTTTGGTGTTATTTTTTCGTTTTGCTGCTTATTCGCGGAAATCCTTTTGTTTGTGATCTCTGATGCGAAGGCATATAAATTGGCATCAAAGAGACTAAAGTCCAAACAGGACTCTGAATTTTCTGGCGGCCTGTCTGTACCAATTTTACATAGTATTAGGAAGCAATTGACCCCCAAAGGGGCAGTTTTGCCTACAAGCTCAAATCACTCTACATGTAGTGAGGAAGAGCTTAATAGAACATTTTCTGAGGCTGAAGATGAAAGAGTTGTACAAAAACCTGAGGATTCAAACTCAAAGAATGAATTTCCAACCGAGCTTCTTGTACAACAGGAAGAAAGAAATGGAAGTTCTTCTTTAAGTGTTCTTAGACACCGCAAGGCGTCGAAAGTTGTATCAAGCTGAATGTGGAACCTAAGCTGAATTTTTTTTTATTTGTTCGGCTTTTGATAATACTGTCTTGCATCCTTCAATTCTAATTTCAGCATAAGTTTCAATGGCCTCAATTTGTTTTGTGGCCGCGCTTGGCTATAATCCGTTTTTTGAAGTTTCAAGCTTTTTCGCGAGTTTCTCAATGTTGGCACTGTTTGAGCTGCTGCATACTTCCAAAATTCTTTTTGTCCCCTTTAATTTTTTTTTTATTTATGCCCATTCAAGCTAGCTTTATCCTTATATATATGTCTTAAGTGCTGAAGCCTTGCTTAAACGGGGCTAAGCATAGTCTCAGAGTTAAGCAGACTGCTGTGCGGGCAATAAGCAATGCCCGCATTTTTTGTATTGCCACACTTTTCTACAAAGGGAATCATTAATAATTTTCTGGTACAGCGATATCAGAGAGTTCGGAAACGTTAGAAACTCTAGAGCTGTAAATATAAGATGCTCAATTTGAACTGCTGATGGGCCCACTGTGCTTGCCTTTACGGATTGCATCCTCCTCAAAAATAGGGTTTTTGCTCAATTATCGGTGTTCTCTATCCAATCAAAGAAACAGAAATTCTGGCGTTTTATACCGACTTTGTATCATATTAGTAAGTAAATTAGAGTCTGTGATATGGTTTACACTGTGCGGTTGCCAATTTTTGCTTCTCGAATCAATTTCTGCTCTTTGTAAATTCGATCTCATTTGCTGCTATTGCTTTTGCGCTTTATTATTGCTAGAATGAATACACACAGGCACAGAGAATGCTATTCCGCAAATTCAAATCACCTTGGATACCTTTTTTACTACGTAACTTTATCTAATCTAATAAAAACCACGAGATTCCCCACCTCCTGTTGACTGGAGGTGGGGTAATTAGTCTTGTTTTAGTGCGAATAAAACTCTTTTGAACACGCAAATAAAAAAAAGTGAAGAGTTTTCGTATTCCATAAGTGGAGCCAGTGATTGTTCAAATATTTGAGTTCAATATCGGACCCCCGAGATTTCACTCGATTAAGCCAAAAATAGCAGACAACGGCTATAATAATAAATTTTTCAGCACCCTGCTGGCGAATGCCGGATAATAAATGAAGTAACCGTTAAAATTCGAGGCGTTTTGATCTGCCCTTAATCTATACTAAGCGCTTGTGTATATGTTCCTTCTAGTAAAGAAGCAGTACCGGCGTGCCGGACTTCTTAGATAATAGTCGCAAGTTTGTCTGGTCAAAAAAAAGAGGGGGTAATGGGTTCCGAAAATTAAAAAGCTTACTAGTTTGATATGCGGTATTGCTCACTTATCATGAGAAACTTTGCTATTTCCCTCGTTTGAGTAGGCGATGAATATTATAGTATGAAAAAAAGGTATATCTCCGGGACAAGCTGGTACACATCTTAATAAGATTGATATTGCACGTACTGGAAGAAACTTTCTGCTCCGATTCACTTGCTTAGCAAGCGGCGAAGTTACAAGTATTCCTATCGAGTAATAGCACTTCAAAGCCTAGAATAGATTAGCTAGTAATTCACACAAACGGTTTATTGCCCTCTCTCGAAGTATCTTGCAGGTTCTTGTACTCGCCAGCAAGGTAAGCATCATACTGCCTACTCTTACTGCAGTTAATTTCCATGATAGATCACTTACTAAAAGACCTGATGATGCTTGAAAGTATGTAGAATCACTGGCCAAGCAGCGACGATAAACAGGTGGTGATTTTCATTAAACAAATTTCATGAGGGCCCCGAGTACGAAGAATCCTATCTTTACTGGCTTCTCCGTTGGCATGAGGGGTTCAGAAAAAAACTATCCATTTTGATCACAAAAAAGAATCTACCAGAACCGCGGGAAAAAGGCGGTCTTAAGACTCAATTTGAGATTATTGCATTCACTGAGTATTCAGCAGACGAGCATGCATGCTGGTAGGCGGTCAAGCATGGGAGTGTTCCACATTTTAGCTAGAAGATGATCAATTTTTGCTTTAGCAAACGCTTTAACCACGCCGCATGAAAAGTTGGAAAAAACTTGATTAAACTCCCCGGCAAGTAACCAATTTTAAGAATATCCCTACACTCAATCTTCTAAAACATTTTACAGCTGTCCCACTAATAAGTACCTACACAGCCTAAGCAATGGATGGATAAAAGGAGAAGCATCTTTAAAGAAAGAGCTGAAAATATATCTTATTTGCTATAGAAAGGCTTCGTTCCTCCCTTGACTGGAGGAAAATAACAAGCTACGAACTAGATTCCCTTCTAAACAAAAGCCATCTTGTTTTTCCGAAACCATAGTTTAAACAGTTTACAAATTATCAGGAAATAATTGCAACTTCATACAACTTTTTTAGCGTGGCATAGCGCAGCTGAGGAGAAAACTTTAGCTACTGCATTACTTCTTCAAATAAAAAAAAATTAGGTAAAGACATACAGCACAGCATCCTCATACTCTGGATAAACTTTCACCATGTAGTACGAAGACTCCTCCTACCAAGAGACGTGCTAGTTATGAAAGTTCACTACTTGAAACCATTGTAACAGCCCTTAAAGCGTTGCAGCAAAGTGCTTCAAGCAACAGGCTGCATTACGTCAAGGGTTTTGACTCCGGCATAGTGGGATTGTCCCATTCATCCCATCTACTCAAGAAACGAGGCCTTACACCGACTCTCCTTCGATATTTCAAATGGCTTTCTTTGTCTGTCACATCGGATATAGGCAAAGAGCCTCTGGTCGGAGGCTTCGACCGTAAGTAACATACATTTCGGTTCTCCTCCATGCTCTTGACACACTCTGTGCGGTACCTCCAAAGATTATCACGCGTCAATTCATCTTCAGTCTCTTTCAATATATTTACTATCATCATCTGTGAAGAAGGGCCATACCAAGAGCCTTCATGGAGATTACCAGACATTGAAATATCCGAAGGAAAGAGGAATTTGTCTATAAATGTATACTTTACTCGTCCGTCACACGTTGAGTAAAGTGACGTGTTGCGTGTATTGACCCGTACATTCTCACCTGGATAATACTTCTTATGCCTACGCCGGGAAGAGTTTATGTTCAATGAAAGAGCCTTTCTCTGCTTTACCAGCAACTGACCTTTACGAACATATTCTGCAGAGAGTCGTTTAGGACCTAGATGGGGCTTAAGCGTCTGTTTGAAAGGGTACGAACGAGGTCTTCTATGATAAGCCTGAACTTTTACCATCTTTGTACGAACTTGAACGAACATCATTGCCATTGGAAAGTCCATGCAACGCTGAAGATGAGAAGAATAGATGCCTAACCTTCCTGGAATAGGGCTCAAAGAATTACGGCAAGGCTGCATAGAACTAAGCGTGGCATATTTCAAGGCCGAAATATTTCCCTGACATAGTTGTGGCACGGCCGAACTATGGATGCTAGAATGTCGAGGTGGGAGGTAACCATCGGAGAATAAGCGAGAAACAGGTTTTCTGAAATGCATGGGAACCCTAAAATAGTATCTTGAAGCCAGGAATGAGGTTGAAAAAGAGGAAACATTAAGGGGGCACTTTTCCGCCTTTGGAAAATAGGCTCGCTCCAAGATCCCTCGTATTTTATTCATAGTTTTAAAGCTAGGAAATTGACATGTCTCACGGCAGCCATGAAGTGCGCCCTTAAAATTGGTTTGCAACTGCATTACATCAGGCCTTAAGAATATCGGAGGAGTAACTCACCGAGCATCAAAACATAGGAATAATCCTTAGATGGGTTTTAGCGAGGAATCTATAGTTTTTCGCCTTTCTGGAGCACTAACTGTCCTGCATGGCAGGCTAGAAAATAGCTCGCCTAATCCAGATCATGTATGTGTACGCCTTAGAAAAAATGTTTAACGAGAGTAACAAAGAAACCCTTACTTTTTCGCGGTCTCCCTCCGTTGGAGAATTTCAGTTTGCGAGGACGGAATAGGCCTACTTCCGCCAGAGAACAAAGTTTGAAACAGTAAACAAAAAAAGGAGTAGATATTCAGATATTGAGCTAGAGTAACTATTTTTATGGGAAAAATAGAGTTATACAGCTATTGGCAAAGTTTCAGTAGTCGTCCTTCAAGTTCACCAAATAGAAGCGTGAGGCAAATCCTTCAGTAGCGGAAAAAAGGAGGAACAGGCGCGATTATCCGCTTTCACAATTTTAAAACCATGCAATTTAATCTGTATAAAGCGCATTCTTTAGCCATGTAAGCTGTAAATGTGATCCGTCAGCAAAGGTATTGAAGACGAAGCAGCCATCACTTGAAATAGCTAAGCACGAAGGACTCCAGTCGAAGCAACCAACAAAAAAGGAATTTCCACAGAAGGCGATAAAGCGGAAATTTGTATAACAAAAGCAGCGTAGCGGCCAGCACAGGTTCTTATTCGGTACCCTAAAGGATCTTGCCTTGGAATGCCAATGCTCAACATCTAATTACCGCTTTGCTAGCAATGATGCTGCAACCTTGGCCCAATTGTTACCCTCAGCCTGCGGATTACGATAGGCAGCATAGCGCCGCAGAGTTGCCAGTCGTATATTAGCAGTAAAGTTCACCCTATGCGCTGGAAAGGCAACTTCGCAAACATCAAAATTTGAGCAATACGCGTATCATAGACATCTGGCACGTTGCGGAGAATGAAGAAGCTTCAATGGCAATAACATTTCAACTTCTAAGTATAGAAGACTCAAGTTGCTAGCAAGTGCAGTATTATTCTGGAACGTAGGATGCCAAAACCTCTGTTTAATAGGATTTAAATTGGTGAAAAAACCAATGAGAAGCTTAACATGCCGGTACTCTGGCTTTTTACGCTTAAAACTACTATATCATTCCGCAATTACATGGAGAAGTGGCTATTCTCGCTTAGTTATGGCAGTAAGCCTCAAAATTAATAACTTACAGCTGAGGTCCATCAGTCGCGGAATATTTTCGCTGGCAAAAGCATTAATATATGTTTATAACTATAACCATAAGATCATTAGTTATTTTCTTACCCTTGTAATACACAAGTACTTCTTACACCTTTGCTAAAAAAAAGTCTTTGGTGACAAAAAATTAGTATCGCACAGCGGTCCAGTGGGCTCACCGTGGAAAATATATTGAATTTCGCCTGTCAAGTTGAGGCGCCTAGCAAGCTATTTCCGAAAATGGAGGAATGCAGTAGAGACACCGATAATAAGAAGTTAGACGATAATACAAAGCAGTCAAATGAGTAGAAGTTTTGGTACCTTTACAGCTACTTAAACTGAAATTGTTGAATAGCGTAGTAGTCTTAAGATATGGAGTAGCAAGGCATTCCACCAATCATGCAAAGTTAGGCACGGATATCGTAATGATCTACAAAAATTTAAGCAAGATTTGGCGTCTTTCGGTTATATAACTCTGCGGCTGAATACAGGATCGACCATAATTCTACTGGCTACATTTCCAACTTTTACAACTTGGGTTTCCTTCTCGCGGCGATAAGATAATTTGCTTTCTAGTCCCAGTGGAAGCACAACATCTAAGCCCTTTACTGCGAATATTTCACCAAGCTCTACCAGACGAACTGGGTCATTTTTAAGCGAACTATCTCTTGACGTTAAGTAGCTATATGATATATATTTCTATAGCCTCTTTTTTGATGATAATAAAACGTTTCGCTAAGTGACTCCTTTAAGAGATGAAATGGATTGCAGCACCAGTAAAAGCCTTTTTGGACGGTGTTACCAAAAGAGGTTTAATACCAATATCTCAATTTGCGTTTTGATAAAAAGATCATGCGTTTAGCACTTTAGTCAACCCGCTTATTTCCAGAAAAGCATTCCTTGTCGAGCACAACAGTTTATCTAAAAGTATAGGGTTAGAGCACGCATTTCCAAAGGTGCGGCGTAAACTGAAAATATCTGTAAATAAAAATATTATTACACCAACATAATGCACTTTCACGTCGCTTTGTAGGGTCACCTTAGTTTTGAATCGTTTTTGCGATACCGGAAGGATTTATACTAACAACTCTTTGCATGTGAAGACTGTTGCGTGCTACAGAATCGCCGGAACTCATATTATAGGCCCATGAGCTACGAAAAAAAGACTATAATAACTAACGATTAGTGAATTCTTTACTAAGATGTCTTTTCAATTGAAAAACAAAGAAATTTCAATTTTGTGTTACCTCCCGGTTGGGAGTTGTACATACACTAGGACCTTTGTAAATAACCCTTACTCCATTGCTATACATGGCTTCGATGCAAATCATAACGCTCCTAATTGTAAAGTATATAGGCAAATGCTTCTGTACGATAATTAGTACTTAATATTTGAGGTTTATCAAGAGTAGTCCATTAGGTAAATGCACGTGCTATTTTATATTTTCAACATTATATTTTGTTGCATTTTTTATTTTTTGTAAGAGCGGAAAGTTGGTAAATTAATTCTTATAGCTGAAACAAAAAATAAATAGTTAATAATATGTGGCCATCAATATCCTTGATCAAATTTACAGTCAACAATATCAGAGAAAACTAAGCTTGAACTTAAGAGAGTAAAATAAATTAGTATTGCTAGCAGGACGATGAAAAAGGACACAAACAGCTGGTTCTCCACTCCCTTGACTGCAGTAAAAGAGCTTTCCACAAAAGGCTGCCCAAAAAGGCAAGTGTTTTTTTCCCATTTAGATACGTAGAATTAAGGTGCTATCACCTTCATACAAAATTTATTCTCAGAGATAAGGTGCTTAAACTTTGCACGCTATTTTTGAAAAGACAGCTACGTAGTGACCAGTGTCTCGCTCCTAGAATACTTTCAGGGACACCACGCTTCGGCATGCTGTCAAGTGCTTGAACTCCTGCCCGTTGCAACAACTAGCGTGCAAATGCATGAGTTATCAAAGTTTGCTTTACTCTATCATTTCGCAACTATGTTATGAAAAACTCTAATCAGTTTTTTCGTAAAATTTGAATTACAATGCAAGTAGGTCGGAGAGCTTCAGGATTCGTCATTCCTCCACACGATGACAATATAGCAACCTAACTATATCATTTCTTAACATTCAGGATATCTTCAAATATTCACAATGACGACATAAAAAATTTGGCAAAGAGAGCCTATACCTTGATTATGTACTCGCAATATCTCATAAACTGTGCGCAAAAGAAACCTTCTTCATTTTTCCTTCGGTAAGCAACAGAAGATGCTTGAGTTTCGCATTCAACTCTTGAATAACTCATATAAGTTAAATTTTAGGCAATTAGAAGCTTCCATAAGGTAGGGAAATTCAGGATAAGACCAAAAGCTGTGCTTCCATCCAAAATTTTAATTTGACTTAGCATGATGGTAGAGTATGGGTACAATCTGGAAAAAATTCAATATTGCCTGGCGGTAACTTCTTATTTGGCGGACATACTGGCATCGAAAAAGATATTTCCACATAATGAGGAGGTAAGAGATATATATCAACTAGACTCATTTCGTGAGTAACGTAAACTTCCGCAGGAATGGATTTCTATACTCTTAATCCATCAACACCTAGCATATAAGTACACCAGAGAGCGATTAGGAGGAGAGAGTAAGCACCTGATCCCTTAAACAAGATTGCTACATGTCGAAAAATAAACAAAAATTTCATCCTGCTTTTCAGAAATACCAAAATATATATGGTTTCAAGAATTTTTCAATGGATACTGCAGCCGCTCGCAGCTGAAAAAGGCAACATTGGAAGTATGAAGTATCATTACAAGAATAGAAAAAAACGGCAACATATTTTCGATGTTTTTAGGTTTTGGCTAAGCACAGATTCAACCTTTCGCCGTGCCACGAATTTATACTAGCGAAAATTCGGTATTTAAAGGAAGAGAGTCTACAAGCTTATTTAGCATAGTTTCACAAAAGTCGGGAAAACATAAAAAATGTATAATTTTTTTTCAACAGGCCTAGGGTAAAACTACTCTCAATGAAGCTTTTCTTGCTGTATCCTAATATCGCATAGAAATCGTTAAAAATAGTATCAGATGAAAAGAGAGAATATATGCTAATAAAAAAGTTAACAGATGTACTCAATTTTTTGTTGTGTGCTGAAGTTACTCTTCTGCAAGGTAGATACAAGATGACATGAATTATGAACTGGTGAGAACGCGGCAAGAAATTTAATATGCAGAAATATTCTAACATATTCCTATACGTTAAATAATAAAATTATTATGAATTCAATAAACCAAGCATTGATTATTTAAATTAGTAAAAAAGCTAGAAAATTTCTGCAAAGAATTAACAATATATTAGTCTACCCTGCAATGTCCCAAAAGCAAAACACCACAGACATAAACAAGCAGGGTAGGGTATTTAAAAGAGCTATATGTTTCAAGCCGCCACGGGTAGCCTAAGCAAAGCCTCAGCCTTCCGTAAACGTGTGATCCCCTGAGAAATCATTGTATATTGCCGTCAGATATCGTACAAAAAGTTGCGTTATCATTTTACAGCCCTCAAAGACGGAAGGACTTAAAATCGTCAAGCGATTTAACCAGAAATGGCAAATAACTAACGGATCCAAGCAGCGAGATAGGTGTTCTACCCCCAAAACAGAGCTCAATTTGATTTGCTCCTGCTGTGATAGCTCCAAAGTTTCTGAAGCAGTAGTTTCGCCATGCATAGTAATAATTTTATAACTGTCAAAGCAGTCCAAAACATAGATAAACCGCATAAAATCCACACGATAGCTAAGAAGCAGCTCATGTTGGGCTTCCAAATGACTTTATAAAAAAATCTTTTAACCTAGAAAGCACAATACTAGTGAAGTAAGACGCTGTGCCTATTCAGAAGCACAAAATTCCATATAATTTAAACGGTGGAGGAATAAAATTAAAAAATTGCCTGAATTTCAGCAAGCAAAAAATTAATACAAATTTAATTTTAAGCTTTCACGGTGCTCGCTTCTTATACCTGACTTGAACAATAGCGAATTCATAACTCAAACTACTTGCGTAGAAATTTTCTGAGCCTGACTTACCCGTTATATATTCATACTCTTTAAGGCTGTAAGTTCCAAAGCAGAGAAAGAATTCGTTGAACCAATCAACCCATAAATCAATCCACGGAAGGTTAGCTTCATAGAATTTTGCATAATCAGCAGGTGTTATACTGCTGAAACTGCTCTTAGGGTCAAAATTATCTGAATTAGCGAGGTAAGAATAAAGTAGTACTGTAGATCTTTAGCCGTAAAAAGTAGTTCGCACAGAGCCTTGATCGCCAACACTAAACTAGCTATTAACTAGATGATACCGGAGGCGATCTTTGCCCAAATTGAAAACCTAATAAAACATATAGAGTAACAACATATAAACAAAGGGTCGTGCGTCACTTTTAAATTTTTTTAATTTTGACTAATTCTCTTTTGGAAAGTTACAATGATATACCTGAATAACAAAAAAAAACCTCTTTTTGAGTAATAATGAACTCTTTTGTAATAGCAAGAAGATTGCTAAGAGCAAAAACGTTGCTATAAATTGAAACAATCAGAGCTTCTTTTGAGGTTTTTCCAATTTTTTTGATCCAAATGATTACCAATTATTTAAAAGGCAAATACAAGACAAGCGGTAAATCTTTTGCCGCTCAAGCGTTATTGGCACCAAATTATATTTCAGAAATATTAGCAGCTTACCATCCTTTAAACTACCCGCAGAAAGTTTAACGTAACTTTTGAAGTCACTGACAATAGTATCCACATTGAGACGCCGCAATTTCGGAATTTTTGGGTATATTCCATTAAGACTGTTATTAAATTCCGCCCTTAATTTTCGCCTCAACATTCTAGGTAACCTCCACCATGAGAAGCAATCTCTTTTTTCTTCTATTGCTGTAGATCACATCAAACACACTATCATAAACTTACTTATCATGAATGAAAAATAAAATGCAACTCGTTGCATAAAATCGGAAAACTAAGTGCGCAAGTTTATGACTTTCAAATGAGATAGTAAAAAAGAAGGGACAGAAAATGAAAAATACTGAAGGAAGAACTCGATAGCATCAAGCTTAAACCTGGAAAATACAGACCACCAGCCAGTAAAAACCTCAAACTGTGTGTTTTAAAATTGACAATGTGATATCATGCCACATAGGGGAAGGAGATATTTTCAATAAACAATCAATATTGCCACTGCAAGCAGCGAATAGCTGCGAAAAAATAAATACAGGGTTTCGGGGTTTAATTGGCTTCCTAAAGAAAGGCCATTATCGATGCTATCAAAAGAAGTGCGAAATTTGAGCTTCCTAATGGAAAATATTTGTATGTTTCCTTGAAATCAAAGAGATTAGCGAATACTTAGCACGCTGTACAGCATAACGGATCAGATACTATGCCAACAAGAGGCTGCTACTTTAGCGTTTCATAAATATATGATATTTCCCGCAGAAACCAATCCGAGCGACAGGCTTTTCTGCATCACCTTTTTCCTTCCTTTCAGCCCAAAGCTTTTCAGAGTTTTCCCGTTGTCTCATTTTCAAGATATCCACAGGATCAAGTTTTATACCATTCCACGGGCTAGCAGCCTCTACTCCTAGCTTTTCGTCTTGTGAAACCTGGGTGACATGCTTCCCAGATGAACTTTCTTTGTTGGAGGACTTTGAAATCTTCGCAGATATACGTGTTATTGCGGCCTCATTGAGAGCAGAGCATGCACTGATACCCTCGGAATCAGCTTTGATTAAATCTGTTTCATCGGCCCACCACCGATCTCTATTCACAATCCTCATATTATAGCCGGGAAAACTTATCCAATATATAGGAATCCATCGAATATCTTCGAAACCTGTAACAGAGAAAGAAATAATTAGAAGCTAATTTTTTGTTTTACACGCTTGTTGACGGCGGGCTTCTTACCTTCTTGCAGCTTTGCTGCCGATGAATTCTTATCTCCCGCAGCATTACGTTTTCGCTTTTTCTCTACGTCACTCAGAGTCCTGTATGATGCCTTGTGGATAAAGACCATACAAAATCTTCCTTGCCATTCAATGAATGCTATCTCTCCAACTTTAAATTCGTAATTTATAGCTGGGGCTCCAACAGGAGAAGATGAGCCAATGGAGGACGCAGCGCTCATAGGCTCCGCTCGTAATTCAAGCACTTTAGCCCAGGAGAATTGTGGAAAAATATACCTCTAAGTCTTGATCGGAGAACTTGAATCCCGTTTATAGGTACTTAGCGCAGCAAAATTTATTCCGGTGGCTCTACAGAAACACAAGTTTTAAGCAGAGCCTGAATAATTAAGCAATTATGCATGTGTAATCCAAGGGTAGACCCCGAAAGTGCTCTCAAAGAGAAGTATAACGCTTGGGTAAAAATCGCAACTTTTTTGGCGCAAATTATTCTGAAGGGTTATCCGATAGCGAGAGTAGACATTGTATCAACAAGACCAAGCGTTGCAGCGTATCATAAACATTTCTCTTTTCCTAGGCACTTTCAAGTTGAACTTTCAAAATTGAAGATTTTGACTGCAGCTAAGCATGGCTGATGCATACTGTGTTAAAATGGCTAGATTTTCGACGGCTTGAAAAAGTCATTACTATAGCCTGAATGAAGAGGTATTTAGCCACCTGGATCATAGCTATGCTGGAGCAAATTAGTATCACAAAAGGAACAGTGAAATCTTACTTATTCACAATGTTCCTATTCTATATGAGCAAGGGTGCTCTTCTATATCCGGTCATATAAGTATGTTCGCAAATTAATAAAAAGTTATGAAAATGAGGCATTCAACCTTCAACAATTCACGCCTGCTACAGTGACAAGGTTTGCGGACCCGCAAACTAAGTAAAGGCTCATTTTTAAAACAGGATGCTAAACTGTACATATCCTTGATAATAGACTTTTCAGCAGCATTCTTCAGATGTTTACGCTCAATAGCATCCTGAAGCATTGGCCGCTAGCATACTCAACTTTGAAAAAACCACGGCGCGCAGCATGTGCTCATTGTCTATCTTAAAAGATGAGACAGCAAAGTGTAGACAGCCAGTTATAACATTTGGAATAATAGCTTCATCTCCTTTTAAAAGGTGTTGCAAGCTTATAGTGGTAGCCTACAAGAAGTGTATACTATAAGGGATGAAACTTTGCATAGAAGGCTCTGGGCTTTCTACTGTTATGAAAAAATGATTAGTCCTAAAATACGACGAAAAATTTGCTTCTTAACTTCGATTGTTTTATTAGAGGGCTCTATGGGCCGTCACGGAAAGTGTGTTTCAGGTCACTCAGGCTAAGATCACGCTTTCTGTAGTAATGGTATTCTGAAGAGGGATCCAAGGAAACTATGTGGCATGGAAACGATGGCAATAGACTAGAAGCTACTCATGAAACTGTGGCAATGATTGGTGTAGTGAACAGCTTAATACACCCATTAGTTGCCGCGAAAATGTTAGAAATGTTAGCAACTAAATTCGTAGAGCTTTTAATTAGCAAACAACGTAGACATATGTGTGTAAAATTTCGATTCAATTCATGCTTTGGATGAATAAGATTCAGTATTAGAGGATTTATCAAACTTTCTATATTTGAAAAGTTGAAAAAAAAGATCCCCAAGCTACTTACAGCAATACTCTAATGTTCATCAAAATATTCTGTAAAATTCCAGTATTGCAGTTTGAAAATGTTAAGCTTCCTGAAATTGTTAAACCTAGCGAAATCCTGGAAGACAATTGCAAAGCAGAAGCGCTTGGTACACCTGAGGCTATAATCACTAAAGTTGCAGCGAGGGATGCTTCAAGGCAGAAGAAAATTCGACGGTATCATATATATATTTCGTATATATTTGCACGATTATTGCCAGTATGCTTCATGCTCGATACAAATGTGGTAGGCAGGCAGTAAAATAATACCCAAAGGAGCGTTATAGAATCGTCGATCAATGGTGCGCAGCAATATCTGCAGATGCTTTGGAAGCGTGTGACCTTCACCTGGGAGTCGGTGCATATATATTCACATTTTTCCTTGGTAAGACTGTTTATTTTTTTACTGGTATAACTTGTACCACATGTGCGCAGTAGCATTGCTGCTCTTGGCTATGAATCTAAATTAGAAGTTAGTAATTTGGTTTCGGTCTGCACCACTTAATTTGAGGCATCATCGATTTTCTGTTGAAGCTCAGGGAAGATATTCTTGTCTTTTGAAAAAGAATAATGAAAATAGCGGATTGCCAAGAAGTATAGACGAATTTTATTTTCAATGAGCTCGACTTCAATATCTACATTGTACGGATGGCATCATCAATTTATTAAAACATCCAACGATCCAAAGATAGCACAACGCTCAGGACGCAAACAGGTTGAGTTTTTTATACCACCATACCGATATACTTCATTTAAATGTGATGCTACCACATGATCGAAGTTAGGGAACATCATAAATCACATCTTTTACCAGATCATCTGATACTCCTTCCTGACACCAAGCTGAGGCCAAAATATTCATTTCACTTCTAAATTATTTAGTGATCGGCCCTGCTTCATCCAGTTATTAGAAGAGCAATTATGGCCTTGCAGAAATTCAGAAAAAGTAGACACAAACTATACATTAGCAGTTAGATCATCAGCAGCTGCACAGAATATATCTAGTCTTTTTGTGTCAGGTAGAGCAACTTGTTGCGGCATCCAGCGTGTTTCAGAGGATTCCTGCCTGCTGCTGCTTTGACTGGTAGACGATTTCCCTCATATCGTGCTAAAGCATAATAGCAAAAATTAGTATTTGTACAAGTAAGCCCTGATGGTAGCCTTCGAGGGGAAAAATTTGTAGTTGCTTGGGCTAGCTAGGGCAAGCTTCTTTCTGCATTCCGTGTTTAATTCAACTGGTACATCTAAAATTTCATTAGGATACCGGAGTTTTTTGGCTGACTCCTTTTAGCACAATCTACGCTGGATAGCTGCTTTTAGATGCGCCATGATTTCAAGTTTATGGAGTTTAAAGGATTGTTGGCACCACTCTAACAGAGCTAATTTAGAGTATCTAGTCACAGGGCATAAATAAATCAATTAAGTCTGTAAAACTTGTTTTTTTGCCATAATCCAATAATGATATCAAGTCGAAATATTGTAGACGTAACCGCGATCAAAATCCGAAAAAATGGAGGTACTAGCGCAAAGTTACTTTTTTTGAAGGTAAAGGTCCTCTTTCAACAGATACATATGCCACATATAGCGAATGAATCACAGTTCGCTATTCTTCTGGTTTTTCAAGGGTCATTTTTGAGGTCAAAAACAACTGCAGCTCGATTGTAGCATCAGTAGCAACATTAACGACTTTCTGATGTTATTCACAAAGACAAAGAAAAATTCATCACGAAATGTAGATATTAATTCCTCAGGTGTTTGTTAGCGTGCGTATATAGTACATGTTTCTGCAATGAAATATGCATGCGAAAATTCTTTGGCGCGATCGTAGCATTACTTCCTGGTGAATAGCTTGCTTTACTTTAGATCATATTGCTGGCAACCACGTTTTTGTAGAAACTTATGGGCAATTCTGTGAAGGTACTAAATATATATTATAATGGAAAAATCCAACAACTAAATAGACTCCACGAAAAACTGCTTCAATCCACCTACGAAGACAAATGAGCTTGACGGTACTTGAAATAATCTTTCCGTTAACTGTGCACAAATTCCAGGATATTGGGCAAATAAACAAGGGTATATTGAAGTTCCAAAGAATAAAATAAGCTAGAATAATATAAGAAGGTTCTTATCTTTTAAAAGATTCATTAAAGCAATTAGGAAATGTATCGTCCTTAATTGTAGGATTGACGAGTGTTAAATAGATTCTGGCCGCTGTATTTCCTGCAATTACAATTAGGTCTTCACTGTGACTTGGAATATCTGCCTTGCTGATTACAGGATTAATATTGCCCTTGTCAAATCGATAAAGCACAATATTTCGTCGTACATCTTCCAGCAAGCTTTGCTACTGAGCGGCAAGGCGCCACTAATGCCGCCTCTAGCTCGTGCAATCATATCCTACGGAAAGTCCCCGTCGTTTTTGGTGTGGCTACCATCCATTTGCTCTACTTTTACAATGCTTGATATTTGGATGTCTTTTCCGAATGCCTACGTTTTTGCAAAAGGCAACGCTATCCGCTGAATTAGATTTACTTGTGCCCAGCATAATATCCGGAGTCCACCTAGCGTGAAGAAAGACCTTGCCTATCGGCTATTGCTCAGCTCATATATAAGCTCTCAAGGATGGCACATGCTGCCAGCGGATGCTCGATGACCTATAATTTCCTGCTAATGAAGGACTTGCGGGATCAGTATAGATATAGCATGCAGCATACCTGCTGTGGTTGTTGCATGGAGTTCTGCAGTTCATTCCGCTTAAAAGTAGTATTTCTAAGGGATAAATTTAAGTTATCCAGCCTATATTCAGTAATGCACTTTTTTTTGGATGATCTCCGCTGCTAAAAAAGAGGTTTTTGCTGCTGGCTGCGCTCTTTAAAAACTTTATTTTCCCGCTTGTTTAGTGAACGTCAGGATTTTTTACTATTGGTAAGCATTTCGTACTAATATTTTTGAATGTAATTATTCTTCGGTTTAGATGCTAAGAGGGGTTGCCTTTTTTGGCGATATCAAAGTTACGGGGCAAATTTGTTGGAGGTAATAAGAAAAAAACTTCCCCTGCCTAGTAGTTTTTTGATAAGCATACCAGGTTTTGACGATTATGTACTCATTTCCACCATTTTTGATGACTTGGCATGCTTTTATCTTCTCTGGCAGGGATGCTTTACTGTTCTAGAATTAGGCATGAAGTAGGCCTAATTCAAAAGTGTGTTGAAAGGAAGCCTGCATCTCCTGAGATAAATTTTTTGCTAATTTTTTTGAATATGCTTGAAATGTGACAATTGGCGATCTAATGCCGTTGTGAACATTACCTGTGTTCAGGTCTTAGTATTAATTCATGGTTGTTAAAGGCATAAAGTCTTTCGTTGTGCATTTCTCTTGTTATAACCAATGCGATACTGTCCGCGCAGTTTGGTAAAAAAATTTTTAAGACTGACCTTCTGTGGAGGGATTAAAAGAAGGAATGACTGTTTCTACGACCTAGCTCTCTCTTTGTGCACGAGCGTGTGCATGATGCTGCACCAGCTTATTCCCTGTGTTTGCACTTTTTTTTTATGTTATTTAAGGTTAAGCAAGTTCTGTTTGCTTTCGCAGAACTCAAAATGTACTCTGGTTTATTGAAATAACATATATCATAGCTCTATACGCCAACTTTTCCTTCACTGTTAAAAAATTTGGGTATGATGCCTTGTTTAAGTGCGATTTTCCCATTTTTTTTAGATGTATGGTAGTGCCCCTGGATCTTGTGAATATATCACAAGTTTGTGTTCTAGTTGATAACCGTCTTTCACGGTGCTTCAGCTTATTATTTAAATGCAGCTTTTGGATCTTCAAAAAATATTTTAATTAGCAGCAGCTGAAGAATTACCAAAAAATATAGGATCATGATGCCAAGGTATGAAGGTTGGTACGGGAGGCTCCCCATGTCGGTATCATCTGGCGATGAGTCTGCTGAAGCTGGTCTCCTCCGGAATAGAAATAAGAATCTTCTTGGTTACTTAATCCCGTTGCTCATCACTTTTGCTGCTATCTCAGCAACAGTTTATTTTGGATTAATGGTTAACCATACGTTTCCAATCAAGGCGCTGCAGTCTTCGGACGAAACTGCTAAAGAAAGCGTATACCTATCGTCGGAAAATTCTGCAAAGCTAGCTGAGATTGGAAATACCTGCGATAATGATTTCCTAGCTTATGAATTCTCAAAATTTATTTTGAAGTACCACAAACAGTATCCAACGCTAGATGAGTACCTTTATCGTCGAGGTATATTCAAGCAAACTATGGAATTCATTGAGCAAGAAAATTCCAAAGGTTAGTCTCATCATTGCATGCGTATTACATTTTTATTTGCGAACTATTTTGTTGCATTCAGATGTATGACAAGCGCTTTTTATGTTTGTTCTTTGCTTCCAGTTCTAAAAAAAGTTCTACATACACGAGTTGCAATGACGTAATTGTATCGTACTTTAGCCCGGCAAATATTTATTTTTTGCACTTAAAGTGTGTTTATCTATGGGAAGGATATGCTTTTCAGCTTCAATTTATGAAAAGTGCCTACAGAATTTGCTTAATGAATTAGAGCTTCGCGTCGATCTATGAAATCAGGTAACTCTTATACTGTTGGAATGAATCAGTTTGGTGATATGACCGATAAAGAATTTAAGCAAGGATATCTTGGCTTACTTCCAAAGGTTCAATCGACGGAGGTACACAGCAAGCAAGTTCTGGAAGATGGTGGAAAAGGGGGGCCCAAGATATTGTAACCTCCAGGATTTTTAGGGCATTTAGTCTTCGATTCTGCAATATGCCCTTATAATATGTATTGTATTGCCTATCGGAGAGATATCCTAGCTATATATATAGAGGGTCGTTTGAGCTAAAATTTTTCCTAAGTTGGTTCTCTTGACCCCTATGCAATGATAATTTTTTCATAACTTGTGTTTCTAGCACGTTATAAAGTACATCATCAATCGTAAGGCAAGCATGCGATCACATATGTATTGCGCAACGTGAAAATTATAAATATGCAAGTATGCCAAGACGTTCATAAAAAAATATACTAAGCGATATAATAGTATTTGTAATATAAGAAATTCTCGCTACAAAAATTATATTCACTTCAAGGTAGGAATTTGAACCCATGTATGAAGTCCTCTTTGACCGCTACAAGTTCAATGTGCTAATGAGTTAATTTATTTTAGGTTTGATTGCGCTTATTAATTATTGGGTTTGTTAACCCTTTTAAGAAGTATAATGCAATGTTAAATTTCTCTAATTTTTTATTTTTAGCTATAAGCATCGTTTTGTTTTAGCTAATAGTAATGCTTGAAGTTACCTAATAAGGCGTCGTTTCCATTATGCTGTAAAACGAAATAAAAATTTATAATACGGTTCGTAGCTACCGTTTTCAGATCGACAACTCTTTAACATTAATCGATGCGTCGGAATTGCCTGAAAGTTTTGATTGGAGGGAACAAAACTGTGTGACTCCGGTAAAAAATCAAGGAGACTGGTGAGATGAAACAGTAATCATGTGTTTGCACTCTCGAAGAAATGGGGTCTCTTACCCGTTATTCAAGCAAAAATCTGCAATGTTATTGATAAGATAAATCTGTCCTTGCATCCTCCCCTTGGCTTCTGCTTTTTTTGTACTCAAAGCTCAGTATCGGCGGAGAAATTTCTTCAGGGATAATTGCTCTTGGTAGAGGTTTAAATGCTAGGGTTTGCTACGAGCTTGCTGATACCTCCACTTTGAGGTGTAAAAAAAACGACTAATAAATAATTGCAGTTTCCGGGATGATAATTGCATATCCTTAGCTTTTGAATACTCGTTGCACCTGCCACATTTCCTTCAGTGGCTCCTGCTGGGCTTTTGGGGCTACGGGCGCCCTGGAGAGCGCCTTTTGTGCTCGTTATGGTTCCTTGATATCCCTCAGTGAGCAGCAGCTCATCGACTGCAGCTTCTACGAGGGGAATGATGGTTGCGAAGGTGGATTGCTAGATGATGCTTTTCGGTATGTAATCGACCAAAGAGGATTGTGCACTGAAAAAGGATATCCTTATGAAGCCGAGGATGAGAAATGCAAGGATAAGGCGTGTAATAAAGTAGATATACCAATTACTGGATACAAAGTAAGCAAAATTGGGCTTTTTCCTAGTAGTTAACGAAAGAATGCTCGTGCTTTACGTGATAAAGTGAATGTATTGAGTATTGGAGAGTTCAGGATATGGAGATTTAAGCTGCGGAACCATCACTTGTGCTTGCGATGTGGCCAATCAACTTTTAATCACGTCTATCCGGAGTTTAAGTTTTGTATTAAGTTTCACGGCATGAGCATAGGACGCCACTGCTATGCTTATGCTAATTTGTGCTGCCACAATTGTCAGGTGTTCAGGTTAACATAAGCGTTAGCTGCGCAGTGTCGATTTTTTGAGGCCTGGGTAGCTCATGGTAGGATAGGTGGCATTGCACTGTAAGCAGGTGTGCTGTCCAATCAGTAAGTTTTAGTGCATAGGGAGCCCGTTTTGGAGTAGGCCTATTGGTAACCGTGTTGGGATAGCATCATTATATTCAGAACCCTGGAAATAGTGATTACAATTTTCGTTTGATAGACTTTTTTGATAGAATCAGGCACAAAGCAGGTGCTGATTAAAAGCCAGAATATCATTATAGAGGAGCTTACAACACTTTTCAGTCAGATTCCCCTTACCTGGGGGAGTGGTTAGGTCGAATATTGAGAGTGTTGCATGCAAAAAATATCAAGAAGCAGCTAAAGATGAAGACAAAGAGGAAGATGGCGAAGACGATGAAGAAGCAGTTAAGAAAATCTTTAGGTCTGCCTGCAAGGTAGAGTTTTAGATCCTAAGTACTCTAGGTAATATACAATTGAATTAGATATAAAAGTTCAAAGCAAGGAGGGATTTTTTTTCACTTGCGAGGAATGAATGCGTTATCACGGTGCAACTCCAAGATAACGCTTCCTACTGCGGTGATCGCACCCTTAATCTATAAGACACCCAGCTCAGTGTGGCCTCGCTTCCATGGTACAAAAAGGATGGTAGATATATTACTTCATATGAAAATTCAAGAGATGAGGTTATTATCAGCAGGTATGCCAAGGGATGAGGCTATCCTTAACAATTTTTTTCCTACCTTGCGTTTACTAGCTCGTTCCCCCTTTTGATGAAAACGCGTTGGCCGCTGCCCTATACTATCACTCTCCAGTAGCCATAGCCCTCGATGGTGGTGATCGTGCCTTCATGATGTACAAGAGTGGAGTCTTGAGCGTTCCATGCGGTATAGAACTAAACCATGGGGTTCTGATTACTGGATACGGCAGTGATAGCACCTTAAATGAGGATTACTGGTCAGTGAAGAATTCTTGGGGACCCGATTGGGGCGAAGACGGCTATATTCGCCTAGTCAGGCATACAGAGGTTAGAATCAGCATTAAAACGTACGAAGCATTATAAAGGTATAAGGTAATGGTTGAGCCACGGGTCAAGGACAGATAATTGGCAGTCCTTTGTGGGTCATTTATGGTGTTCCCCCCCCCCTCAGTAGCACGATTTTATGGTGCAGTAAAAAAGTCTCTACCATGCTTCAACAGCTGTGTGGCAATGCTTTCTCTCTGATTCTGCTGCTCTCTACAAGTCACCGCATTTCAACATGTTTTTGTGAACAGGGAGAAGAGGGAGAATGTGGACTTCTTTCAGCGCCGGTATATCCAATAATTGCCTGAGCAGCTGCTTGACTGTTTTTTCTACTTTATTCCTAATTTCTGAGGCTATTTCTCGCTATCGAGCCTGCAAGTGCAAGGGGCGTCGAGTTTAAGACCCTCAAAAAGTTTACGTATCGCAGAGATAAGGTTGAAGCTAGTCAGCTAAAAAATATCAAAGAAGAGCCGCGTAGCTATAAAGTTGCAAGGAGAGAGAAACTAGAAAATACACGTAGTTGCGTCTTAATGCAGCTTAGTTAAGGTGATGACCAGCAGCTGACAAATTCCAATCCGTTCCTTTGAGACATATTCATAGCAAAAAATTGGTCCAGTGAGAAAGCTGCAGAAACGAAGCACAAACAAAGACTTGTGTACCTGGTTGGGAGATGAAGAAACTAAGGTAGTGGAGAAACTGGGAACCGCTTGTTTACTTACTCGCAAAAAATCGTACGAGTACATGAATTTATGAATTGCAAACTATACCTTTTAAAAAGCAGTATTACACGCCTAGCAACTTAGAGCAAATAATAGGTTCAGAGAATGAGAACAGGAGCGAGCCAAACCGCCAAGATTAAGGTTTAGGAAAGACGCTGTCACATGACCTGCCTGTTCTTTTATCTGTGGACTCAGATTTCGACACAGCATATGGTTTCCGCTCTTACCATTTGAAAACTATCGTCAAGAAGGTGATTCCGCCTATCATGTGTCGTGGTACCAGAAGCTAGTTAAGCTTTCCACCATCCATGCATTTGTGTTGAACCCGATCGTAGTCCTTCGCCCCTTGTTATTCTTTCTATTCGCCATATTATTCAGGGATGATCTCTCCCCATGCCATTGATTAGTGGTACCGCGTGCAGCATACTATGGTTGCTTTGCGCTTAAGCAGAAGTTAAATTCGAAGGCGCACGCTCCGCCTGTATACTCAATTAGCAACACACCTTTTTTTGGTCTACTGCGCATCGTCGTCCTTTCTTCGTATCTCAGCTACTCAGCATGGGCGAAACTATCCGAAAAACTATTGCAGGCTTCAAGTAGTATAACCTCCCCACCAACATCGTCTGCTGCACCTCAATCCGTCAAAGCAGGCAGACAGGTGTGTGTAGAACAGTATAGGAGATGCCAATCAAAGGCTGAGGGGGATGCTACCAACATCACATCTACCGCCGCTGACTTTGATTAGCTACAGTTGCTCCAGTGCATTTAATTGAATAAGGTGACTCATTAGCGACAAAAAACATCAAAATTAATCACTGCTCAGGCCCACGCGCATCTTCTGGATGTTTTATAGGAACTTCATCATGTAATACATTGAATGCTTCTATACCTAGAGTTATTTGCTCAATAAATAATTTATTCTATATATTCCAAATCTTTCTCTTATATGAAATTTTTCTAATACCAAAGCAATTAAACCTACAAAAGACAAAATTACAGGATTTGCATCCCCTCCGCTAACAAAGACTCCCCCACAATCTTGGAAAGCAAAATATGCTAACATCCGCAATTTTAATTAACGTGTGAATAGCTCAAATTAAAAATACAACCTCCTTAATTACGCATAAAATAAAGAGGATTAGTAGAGCTACAAAAGGACGACCATGATGAGACTTACACGAGGATGATAACTACAACTTTCACTTTAATTTTCAGCTAAATCAAACGCTACAAGTTCAGAAGCCTCCCTTGAAGGTGCTTTTACGGCAAGCACCCATAAAGCGGCAAACACGGCATCTACGCAACAGAGTAGAGTCCAGCACAGATACGCAAGTCCTCAACTACTTGCACAGCCATCACATGCACACCGCAGCTATCGACACACGCTTAAAGTCATGGAGTCACATAACACACGACATATGGTATACAGCAGCAGCAAAATAAAGATAAAATATGAAGATTTCTTTCGTCAGTTACTTCATAAAACATGCCTACAAGGCGCTGTTCTCAACACCATTTTGCCGCTTCACAGGCATTGTTTCGTTGCCTCTTCTTGGTACCACCGATAACGCTTTTTTGTATGCGATTTAGAGAAGATTTCACCGCTGGCCGTATATGGCGCTTGTTCAAAAATTGCTTGGTTGATAAAATATGCATTGCAAAGATGATAACATAGCCTTAAAAAGAGGATGCTTGCTAGCTTATTCCAGTAAATACTTCCTAATCGTCAAAGCACCATTGCAAGAGTTGAGGCTATATTTCAACTTTGGTAAAAGATACAAAGGGTGAATCTAATAGAATGATAGACTAAGAAGACAAATAAATTATTACAAAAAACGTAGCAAGTACTTGGTATATCTACTTTGTTGTTGGGATGTAAACATCGGTAAAAACCATGCGTGCCGGCCTTACGAATCCCAACTTGTTGTCTCGCCTGCAGAAAAATAGCCGGTGCGAGAATTAGAAGACAGAATTCAAACAATCTTCAAGCAGAAACACACAATTAGCTTTCATACAGTCATGGGTTACAAAAAGAGCAAGTAAACAGCATAGCAATCGGAAAGGAAACTGGAAATGCAACAAATTCCCAGAGAAACTTGCTTAATCGAAGGAAAACGTCATCGAAAGCGTTACAACTTGAAATAATCAATGATGCTGCTAAGGGAGCGTGTTGTATTCAAGATTTTCGTGAGAAAACAAACGGCTTGACTTGCCATTAGGCCAACTCACATACTTTTGGCAGATGCACATATACTGCGGTAATCATGATGGCATACAGGAGAAAAGAGCTACAAGACTATACCTTCAAAACGCATTACACACACAAGTTGGAAAATTAGGTGTTTCCAAAAACTCAAACTTTCCATAGCCAATCAACATTTATAGAAAGCTCAGTTAGGCATATTATGAAGGGGCATCGTTAATGAAAGCAATTAGTTATATTTACCAAAAACTATGGCATAAACCAGCGAGCTTCAAAGAAAAAAAACCCTCAAGACAACGAGAGAATAAATATACCTACTCAGCTTCACCTGTTAAAAACCTATACCCACAGAGGGACACGCAAATGTATACCAACACTATCTCAAAGCTTTGCCACAATGTTAGTATACTTCATCGCATCTTAGAGTAGTATTAATATAAAAACTCGGAGAAATAATGAATAGAATACCTATTAATATGGTCTCCCCAATCTCCGGACAAATTATTGTAAGTGAAGCTCAACGCAAAGCCGCGCAAAGGCTGAGAGAAATGGAAAAAAAACATATAGATAAATGAAAACAACATCAAGCATTAACTAGCGTTTATAGAGCTAAAATGCTCGACTCTAGTAGTGATTTCCACTAGCTGGTACTCGAAAAAAAATGAATAAACCTCTCCTACACAGGTGCTTATCAGTGCATACAAAGCGAGAGACTGTGAGAGAGATCAAGATAATGACGCCCGAGAGGCTAATATAATAGCACCGATTAATCCCTTCGATTGAAGATGTGATTAGGCTACCATAGCACAACTTAAACGGCTGAAAATTACTAGATTTTGTTTCAAAATCCTACTGAACTATCAGATTGTGGCCTTAGTATGAGAAAAGGTAACATAAACACCCCTTAACACAAAAAGGCGATCAAAAAACACCTTGAAAATATCCCACAAAAGAAAGAGAAACACTCCTTAATATGATAAATCACTATAAAAAACCGCATGAAATACCCACAATAAGGTTAAAGGCTTTGCCCTTCAACTACAGCGAAATACTTTGCACACACACTGACAATCTACACCAACATCAGAGGGCATTCAAAAAAAACTCGCAATCTCGGCAGGATAAAAGATAACACAAGCAGTACACAAACGGCAAGAAAAAAAGAAACATATCTTCACCACAGTAATAAGCAAAGAAGTGATGCAAACCAGAATTAAGGAATAAGACAAGAAGCAGAGTGATATAAAAAATCGAACGTTTTGGAGGATGAATAAAATCTTCAAAACGAGGTACAGAAAAGACAGCTTATGAGGTTTTGACACATACCTGTTCATGAGAAGGAACAGGGAAGGTTTGAGTGTCCGGATTGTCGTGTCCGTAGGGCAGCATATTGAAGCGGACTGTAGAAAAGGGGGGGATAATCATAGCATGTTCTATGTATGGCGCTAAGAATGATTTAGTTAGTCAGAAAATAGAGTAGGAGAAGCTGAAGACTGACTAAAATCGCTCGCACACACTAAGTGGCCTTTAAGTAATTTACTTGTGGTCCTCCCATTCCTCTCTAATAATTATCCCTCTAATAATTATACCTTAAATCCTCTCTCCAATGCTCCCCCCACTCCTCCCTTCAATCCTACCCCCACTCCACCCCCCCTTCCAATATTTACGTTCCTGTAACTCAAGCTAATGGACTAACTCGCAACTTAAACACACCACAAAACTTGAAGATGGAAAAACAGCGGAAATGAAGAAAAATCTTCAATGAAAAACTATAAAAAACGCCGAGTTTAACACACAAATTCCAACACCGTTGTCAAAAGCCAGAGCATAGTAGAGCTTCAAACCCCTAGCTAGATGATACTAGATATATACCTTCCAACTAGATAATAGTACATAATATAGGCTATCGTGTTTTTACGATATACTTTTTGCTATATATCAAAACTGCATTGCTTCGCACACAAGTTAATAGGCAAAAACTAAATAACACAGCGATTGCAGCTTACACGATGTTCGAGTAGGAATGCTTGCAGGAACGCTTTCACTTTTGACTTCCAAGTGGTTGACTAGGCTATCAAAGGAGCGTGTAACAGTAGCTTCAGACAAAGCATCTTCCCTGGAGAAAGGCACACACACACAAGAAAAGCGAGAAGAACAAAATTTAACCCAGCAAAACATTGAAGAAAATCATTCACTATCTCAGCTAAAAAGTACAAATACATGCATAATTCATAATATCACACACAATCAGACACATATAAAAGAAGCAATCTAAAAACAACGATTAAACTTCGATTAGCAGCTGCTAGCTGCAAGTTACACCGGAAATTGAAAGCGGTTGTGTGTGTGCCAGCAAAAAAGCCAGTCTCTCGCTGCCTTTCTCACACACACACTGGCCTGACTCTGCCTATTCACACTTTAGTAATGAAGATATTCATCGGATGAAAAAGTTAAATTCGATGTTTTGAGAAGGCTTTCATGAGAGAGCTGCTATAAAGCTCTCTGAAAAAATTATATAGCAGTTCATTCGTGATGGGAAGTATAAGCAGTGAGGTAACTTGATGATTATCCCTTTTAACAAGGGGGAAAGAACAGCAACACACATTTCTCATAGAGAAAAGGGAAAAGAAAAGGGGGGTAACAAAGAGATCATTCAAGGAGAAAAGATAAAAAAGGTAACTACACACACACACACATACACGCGTTGAAGAGGAAAAAGTGAGAACAATGGCAGCAACACACACAATACTCAAGGAGAAAATACAAGCAAGACAAAAGCAACGAAAAGAACCAGCATTTAGTGGCATGTGTGTGGGCCCTACTTATCTCTACTATTTCAAATCGGCAGATAATCCTAAATTTGCACTAAAAACATCATTAAAAGCAGAATTTTCTCCCATTAAAGAAAAGCATAAAGATATCGTCTGGTGTCTAATTCGCAGAGAACACATAGCAGAACACACACACTGATTTCCTCCTAACACAGCATTATATACATACCACAACTTGTTAAGCCTGCCATGATCCAGGGCATAGTTTTGCATCTGAAAGTAGCACATGAAGACGGTTAAAAACATCGCTATGCATAAACCGCAGCAAAAAAGGAGTTTAAAAGGGCTTATAAGCTATCAGAAAACGCTCCTAAATTCCACTATACAGGAAACAGTGTAATAGCTAGGACTAGAAATAAAAATTGGCGGTTCTTAGAATCAACGAGAAAAACACAAAAAATGAGGAGCCAGCTATGGCAGAGATGTACATACACTTCTCGCAAGAGAAATGCTTTACAAAAAAGTAAATAAAGATAAAATTTTTCATCCTTTTCAGTTTAGTTTTTACGTCGTGCTTGTTAATTTTTGCTCCTTCATTTTCTGCTTCATCTTTCGCTTCTTCATCTTCTTCTTCCGCTTCGTCATCATATTCTTAATCTTCTCAATCTTCTGCTTCTTCATTTTCTTCTTCTTCTTCGTATCTTATGCTTCCTTACACTTGCTTTCTCGCGCAGCTTTCTCAGCGTTTATACGGTTATAACGATAATGCTTTGGTACTAGAAACATGTAAAGACACACAAATAGATGCATAGCCCGCTCTACACGTGTTTTGTATTGAGTATAATTACACTACCGACAGATACAAACCTCACAATATCCACACCAAAAAAAGCCTAGAAACAGCGACTAGCCTATCATACGCAATGTGCCCAAAAAAACTCGCTGCCTCTGGAACTGAGCAGTATAGGTTCGCAGCTTCATTACCTTAACTAAATTCCATACACATGCACCCTACTCACCACACCATTTGAAACTCCCTCTACTCTTTGATTTTTATTGAAGATTATCAAAAATTAGCGAGGAAAGCAGCACCAGTGTATACTCTGCTTAGAACCATGCATCCTTTATTGGCTTATTGAAAAAGAACTGAGGCTATGAAGGGGTACTCCGTGATTGGCTTCCTCAGTTTCGAATAGCAGACGGAATGTGTGCGCGTGTATGCCAAACTCGCACCATGAATGCGTGTTTATGCCAAACTCACAGATTAAACGTACGTCTATGCCGAACTCACAGACCAGATGTGTGCGTGCGTGTGATGAACTCAAAGCCAAATTTTAGCAACTTACCCTATTCTCCACGTCTTGAGACTGAGATAACCAGAAGCCTTCATTGTCCAAGTCTTTTGCTGCTGCGAGTTCCGTAAGCGTGGAGACATCCTGTCGCACACATTCAAAGAAACACACAATTGAATCTAGAAAGCGGTGGGATATGTTGGTGTGCAGAGCAAAAATGATATACAAATAGTGTTTTAAAGAATGGAAAAAAACACACAAGTCTAGCAAGAATGAAATCTGTTTGCGTGCACAGAGGGAATCAGATGAAAAAAACCACACATTAAGAAAAACAAACAAAAAATACATTGACTTACCACCAGGGATTGATAGTAGCTTCCAAAGTAATGAGTGATATAGCTTGAAGTCAAGCCGAAAGAGGCTAAAGCCACGAGTTGCTGCAAAATACTCGAACAATATAGTAATAAACCACTCCCAAAGTAGATGAACAAGAAAAAAAAAGAGAAAAACGGCAAAAATCTCGAAAAATTTTCATCTACATCGAGAAGACAAAAAAAGGCAAACAGACTGAAAAAAAAACGATTTTACCATAAAATCTTGAGATTCATCAGAAATGAATTTTCTCATGAAAAAAAGCCATTTTCATACGCAAAATCCATTTAAAATAAAAGAAAAAGAATCGTATGGGGTTTTTTGTCGGAAAAGCAAGAGAAGAACCCAGATATAGGGAAGATTTCAAGCGTCGCAGTGAAGCAGTGAGATTCCTAAAAGAAGAAGAGAAAAACTCTAAAAAGACAAAAACAAAAAATTGGTCCTTTTTTTTTCAGCCATTGAAGGATGATATCATGAGGAAGCACACAATTAAGAGCGTAAAAAAAGCAAAAACAGCCAAAAAGCTGTGAAAAATTGCGTGAAACTGTGAAAAAGCTGGGAAAAGTCATGAGAAACTGCAAAAAGCTGCAAAAAATTGGCCAATCACGGCACACACGGGCGATTTTTTTAGACTTTTTGCGTGTGAAAAACACTGCTTTTACGCATTTCATTTATGAAATAAGAGGGTGGAAAATTATTAAACATACGGCCAAAGAATCAAAGAGTTGCTAGGAAGAGTTTATCCTAGCAACACGTACCGAAAATACTGGTTTTGGGGTTAAAAAAAGGGCAGCACTACAAACTGTCTTTATGATATGCAGCGCAGTATTATGAGGAGCAGTACACAAAGTATCAGAGGAAGTATTAGAAGAAGTACCGCACAAGAAGAGCAGCACACAAGAGAAGCAGCACATAAGAGAAGCAGTACACAAGAACAGCGACACACAAGAGCATCACCAAGTGCAAAACACGCAAAGCACCAAACCAAGAGCACAACACACAAAGCACCACACATAAAGCACAACGAACACAAAGCAAAACACGCAAAGCACCACACACACAAAAACTCAGCCCCAAGCATCATCTCCCCCTACCAACCAGCCTCAAGTCAGGATTATGCCTCCTTACGTATCCAGAAAGAGGATTGTATACAGACAAAACCACACCCTTTCCGGTGTTGAAAGTATCACCCAAAATCTTCTCTAAATACGGCCTCAAACCCCTCATAAACAAAACGAATGCATTATACGTGGGATGCTCGCCATAGTATTGACGATCAGGAATCTGAGGATGCCACATCTGTTCTTTGGGGATGTTCCAAGATGGTTTAGCACCTCCTCCTGAGAAGTGACGCTTGGCGAGGTTCTGAAACCTCGTCGCCATTGCTAATCTCTGCATTTTTCCGGAGCTTTAGCTGGTGAAGACAGAAGAGGAAAGCATCGAAGGGGGGCTTTTATGGAGCTCCCGTCGCGCCGATTGAGCGGTAGGGAAGAGGCAGGTCTTTAAGGAGAGTGCAAGGGTGGGAGAGGGCTGCAGCTGTAGGGGGGGGAAGGATGAGGGAGAGATTTGGGGGGAGTGAAGAAGGAGAAGTAAAGCGAAGGAGGAAATGGAAGAAGCGCAGATGGAAATGAAGCAAATGAAGAATATAAACGTGAAGAAACTAAAAGCTTCACGAGTGAAATTGGAGAAAATGACTAAAACACGAGTTTCGCACCCTTCAAAAGATGCAAAAACCCCCTTCAAAAGACATACAAGGGAAGGGCGAAAAGCATTCTGCTTTATAAAAGCAGAGACAGCAATGAATTTCTTTATTGAAGATAAGGGCACACAAAGGGTTAGCACATTCACACGGAGTTTTTATAAGAAGAATTCCAAAAAAAGTCACAAAATTACACACACTAATTTAACAGATGCTATTACAGTAAATAACGAAACTTTCTGGGTGATTGCACACAAACGTCGCAGATCATCACATTTCAACCAAAGT
The DNA here is from genome assembly GCA_015657535.1 of Nephromyces sp. MM_2019. NCBI lineage: Eukaryota > Apicomplexa > Aconoidasida > Nephromycida > Nephromyces > Nephromyces sp. MM_2019. Next base: position 11,679 of record JADHZB010002047.1, on the reverse strand, counting down.
AGCTCCACACTGCTTTGGAACTTTTTCTAAATCAGCCAAAAAAGCCAAACTTTCAAGTTTTCTCGGAAAAAAAATTCTGCGGAAAATTCTCTTAGCTGCCTTTTACCATCAACATAAAGCAGCAAAAACCTCGTATTTTAGAGGCCTCCCTTTCTTAGAAACTGCTTCTGCATCCAATCAGATTGCAGGCAAATCGGCTAGTTTAAAAAAAATTGCAATTTCCTCTAGTACGAAAGCAGTTAAATCTAAAGAGTACCGTTTTAATTTTTTCTTGTTTCTTCTACAATCAGCATTTCACCAAAAGGGGAGGGCAAGGCCGCTATACCAGTAGATTTTGGCTTGCGGCAGCCTACTGCCCCTAAAATCAGGAATTTACTACTTAGAAAATACCGCAATTTCAAGGGTGCGACGGTTTGGTTGTAATTGAACGCAGCGCAGAAGAAGTACAAAGAAAGAAGCTTACAGTACAGAGAGAAGAAGAGGAAGAAAAAGAAGAAGAGGATGAACAAAAGGAGAGGAAGAAGAACTAAAAAGAGGGCACCTCACAGTACAGAAAAAAAAAAGGAGAAAAATACCATAAAGGAGAACCTCTCAAATCCAAATTAAAAAGTCTAAAGTAAATCAGAGAAATCTATCCTTTTTCACCATCCACTACCAGTAGCACATCACACACACTCCAATAATGATCCACTCAGAGCAAATCTCTCCTTCAAACTCGCATAGTACCTCTTCAACGAGAGAATCTAACACCGTTACGCTCCAAGCAAATAAGCAGCAAATGCATGAAATAACTTCTTAGACGTTTCCTTCGTTACTATGCATTTCATAGCTGCCGCATATTTTTTGCACATCTTCCCCCCAAAAGAAGAGGTGATTTATCACAGTAAAACACCGAGGAAAGCACTCCCTTCTTAGTATATAAAAAAAGAGCAGATCATCATTGAAAATGAATACAGGAGAGATAAACTCAAACTTGCCTGTTTTAGGGGTAAGCAGCCGCAGAGAATTTCTATGTGTGTGTGTGTTAAAGTGAAATCATAAGGGAGGGAAGTGGAAATAGTTAGCGATCATAGCACACAGAGTTTGGGAGTTAGTGGGCCTCGTCAGCGGCAGCTCAGCTTTTCGTGCATTGGTGGCCTCGACGAGGGAGTAGGGATTGGCGGCGGTTGTAGGGTTTGAAGGGGTTTCCATCAGTTTGGGGGGGCTTCCTTCAACTTCCGGCAATTTCCTCATTTACCTGTGATTCCCTCATTTTCCGGAGATTCCCTCCTTTAGAAGATTTGGGCCGACTGGTTGGTTAGAGGTTGCTGAGCTGTTATAGAACTTTTTGTGCGTGTGCAATAAGAAGCACATACGCACGACAGAGCGTGAGATTGTATGACCAATAAAACACGAAATAGCCCATTATAAAGGATAATGTGAAAAGTTTAGAGAAGAGCATTTTGTTTAGTGGTAAATAGACTTCAAATTTGAAGGAGGAATGCTTTCACTTTCTCAACATAGTTTATGTTGTTAAGGTGCCGATTTTGGAGAAGATGTAAGAAAAGATGCTTTAAATGAAGTATTAGGTTTAGTAGAGATTTTTTCTGATGATATTCTTACACATAGAGAGAAAGTTAGGGAGAAACACACACTAGCGGGGACATGCACAGGAAAACATACACTATCAGAGGTAAGCACAGAAAAGCACACACTAGCACAAACTAGCACACCCTAGCACACACTAGCACAGAAAAACACACGCTAACACAGAAAAATGCACACAAACACACACTAGTAAACACTAACACAAGAATAACACAAAATAGCACATACAACAACACACTAAAACAGAAAAACACTTACTAGTTCAGAAAGGCACACACAACCAGACACAAAAGACTCAACACACCACACATAACCACACACCAACACCCCCAAAACACTCCTAATCACTATGAAAAATTAGAAACAAAAAAATATCCCACCATCACTCAGCCAAACCATCAAATACTCATCTTTCCTGCATTACTTTATACCATTCATAACACACTTTAGACCTTCATAACTCTACTAAATTCCTTAAAATAAGCATTGAAGAACTAGACCTCCATATACAATATCATCCCATCATGAATCTTAACTCTGAGCCTAGCATAAACACTATGTACTGGAAGTGTTGAAATTTACTCACTAAAGCTTTTAGGGATAGAATTTTTGATAGATAACTTCAGTAGCAGATTCTTAATAAGTAGGTTTACTCTCTTAAAAGCTTCACCTAGAGAAGCTTTCAAGTGTTATACTTGAACAGCTCCTGATGCTATGCAGTATACGTATATTTTGCCTAGTCTCAGAGGGATTTTTTTTTCTTTTAAATAAATGATGGCCTATGGTATTCTTACTGTTTAGGTAGGTCTGCAGCTTTTCGACTCTAGCAGCTTTTGAAGACTTTTTCTACTTTTGAATTTCTTCTATATTCAATTCAAAAGTAGAAACAGTCTTGAACATGTAGTATTCAAAAAAAGAGGCGCTTGTTAGCACATTTTTTTGACTTTAGCGGTTATTAGTCAACACCTATTTTTAGCTGGTTTTTTTGATAATTTAATTTGTTATGACATGATAATGACATTCATAAGAATACGGTGAAGGAATTGATATGCCTAGTATAAATGATTATTGAAAGAATCTGCTAATTTTGAGTGTTTTTGAAAAGAAACTTGGTTCTCTTATCCTGAGAAATTTTTTAAAAGAAAGGCAAAAAAGAGCGCGAGTTTGGCATTTTATTCAGTAGGTTGAATTTACGCGTAATTATGCCTTTTTTATCCGTAATGAAATGGAAATAAGAAAACTAGTACTATGCAAAAAAAGCGCAATTTGTTGAAATTATGGTATCAGTTAATAACATACTTCTTACAAAGCGGAAAACAAAAAAAGGGGGAAATTCAACGATTGAAGTGTGCATACACCCAAGTTCTTGCAAAAAAATGTTTTTTAAAGGGTGTGCGTAGCTTTTATGGGCTGCTAATTTTTCTTGCCTCTGAGCGAACGGTTTTATCACTATTGGATCATATTGTTCACCATTAAAAGCACTGAATTTAGTGGAAAAATGAGTATATGCGAATATACGAGGATGATGTCGTGAAAGCTGGGAAAGTGAGTAACTTCGAGTATAGGGCTGATTTAGATTTTTAGACGTTATACCACATTTTTTAGACTTCATAGAAACTAGCGTTCCTGGTTAAAAGTGTGGAAATCAAGGAAAATTTTCCACATTAAAAGCGCGGAACAGCAAAGACAATAACGTTTGGTGGACCTCTTTTATTTGATAATAGAGGAACTCCAATATTACCGCAGTTTTTGCTACAAAATTCAGCGCTTTACTTTGATTTTCTTAATTCATGCTTCATTGTGAAGAGTATTCGATACTTTGCTATTTATCAGCTTGGTGAGACTTTCGTATCCTCAGAATAGTTCCATAAACCCGATAAAATGCCGCCTTAACTGGTGCAATTGTGGTTTAACTCAGTGAAGAGGAGAAGCTCTCAACAGTTGAGAAGAGAATTTGTTTTATACATCCGCATGAAAAAGCATGCAAGACATTGAAATTAAAAAAAACACAAATTAAAAAAAAAGGAACACACAACTGAAACAAAGACACATACAAATTAAACAAAAAAAACCCGAATTTGAACAAGCACACACACACAAATTCAGGCAAGCCCACACAAATTAACAAAAGCAAAAAACAAATTAAACAAAAAAAAACACAGCTTCGAATAAACGCACAAACATACACACTAGTTGGTCACTAGCTTAGTTTCTTCTTAGGTCGCAGCCACTTTGATTTTTTCTACACTTTTTAACCAGAAACTGAATAGCATTCTTTAACTTTCTAAAGCTGCTACTGCCTTATTGTCTAGACGCTATACTTCGCATGCACCAGAATCTCGGAGATCCGCTTCAAGTAGGTTAGAAAAATGTAAACCCACAATACTTAACTAGTAAAGCTAGTATTTTAAAAAAAATTTCACATCCTCTAAAACACATATTCACTCATTTCTAAAGAAAGTGATTAAACAGATGAAACAAGTGAGTTCTAAAAAGTTAGTTCTATAGGTAAAAGAGTGTTTTCAGAGGTAATAGAAGTGATGGAAAAATGGAAAAATTTCAGCAAAATTCACGAGAGATGGTGGGAAAATAGAGGGTGGAAGCTTGCTGGAATCTGCTCTTTGTAAAAGCTAATCTTATATTACTTAAAATTGATAATAAAAACACTAAAAAAGCTCTTTTAGGAGCTCAAATTTCCTCCTCTAAAACTGAGAGATGCTATCCTCTCAACTTCGAGTCACTAGTTTGTTCAAGCAATCGGCTTTTTTGGTAGGATTTTACTCTTAGTTTCCTCGTCATGTCGGCTCTTTCTCATAAAGATTCTCCCTCTACTAGTTTTCCTCACATTGCTAGCATTTTTTCCACATCCCAGTAATGTTTTTTACGCATTTCGGTTAATCATTTTTTCACTTCCCAGTTACTCTTGTTGCTCTCTTTGAGTAGCACACAGTTTGTTATCCTCTGAAAACTGGTTTTTGCTTGCAAACTAGCATCACTCGGGAGAGTGGGAAGAACTGGAATTTCTAGTGTGTATACTATGACCCCTTTAGAACCGTTAATTCCTTTCATTTATTAAGATTTACTTCCTAGAGAGAGTATGTGTGCGTATCCTCCTCATCCTAGAGAATCTTAAGCGTACTACCCTTCCATAAAATTTGATATTCCTTCCTAATAGTATGTGTGTGTACCCTCCTCATCCTAGAGAATCTTAAGCGCACCACCTTTCCATTCAATTTGTTATTCCTTCCCAATAGTGTGTGTGTGTACATTTCCTTCTCACACCCAACACCCCCCTTCTATTCAAATTCCCGCCTCTTCGATGCGCGAACACTCCAAGCTTTCCGGAAAACGGCTGTCTACTGCCTGAAGCCTCAGTTTGCCGCTTGTTTCCAAGCGTTGCAGCAAGTAAAGCAGCCCAGCCTCTTCTTTTATAAAACCTGAAGAATGTGAAGCCTCTGATGAAAGACAAAGAGGGTGAAAAAATGATGAAAAAGTTCGCTGATTGTCATCTTCAGAGGGTGGCAGAAAGCTTTTGCTTGTTAAACTAGCCTTTTACTCTTCAAAAAGTCACCTTTTTTGGAGGCTTTTATTCGATGTTATCTGCGATTTTCTGTGAAGAAGGTTGAATTTGCGTTTGTTTCTCTGTTTTCGCCTCTTGTTGATTTAAAAAAATATTTTTGATGGTATTTTCCATCGTTTTTGTCTGTTGTGGAGGTAATGTATGATGCGTGTGCGCTTTGTTTGCTTGTAAATAGTGGGGGGGGTGCCTGGAGTAGGGAATTTTGGTGGGAAGTGGGGAGTGTGGTAGAGGGGGAGGGTTTTTGGGAAGTGGACAGTGTGAGGGAGGGGGGTTTTTCGTAGGAAACAGAGAGCACAAAGTATAGGTTTTTGTAGGAAACAGAGAGTACAAACAGGAGGTTTCTTATACATTTATGCTATTCTCGAGTGAAGTTATTGAGATTTCAGGGTCAAGAACATCAAATTGCCTTTTTAAGGCGGAGGAAGATTCTCCGTTGCATTCAAGTACTTAGTAAGCTGTCTGCAAACATATTCTGATGATGTGAAAAAGATGTTCTTTGTCCATGAATACAGACCTGCTGGGAAAACATATGATGCGATGTGTAGGAAGTGAACCATCCAAAACCCCACACAAAAAACCAACTCACTACAAAGGAGCACGCAGTCAACATGCTGCACAATACACGTCGAGACACACAAAAACTCTTAAATTAGAACGTCTTGCAAAGAAGGAATTTCGTCTAAAAAAATGATGTTTTTTGCTTGAGACTTTACGTTTTCTGCCCGACGTTCAAGTGATAGAGAGTAGTTTTATTGCTTTACTGTGTATAGGAACCCACTCTCAAACCGTTTCACTGGTATGTGGGATTTGAATTGCTTGTGAAGACAATTTTCTCTGGTTTTTGATGATTAGCATGTCTACCTGGCGTGTGCTACATTTTGTGTGTTTGAATCTCTACAAATTTGAATGAAAATTTACTTTGAAAGCTTGAAGATGCTGTTGATATTGGGGCTACTTTCTGAAGCATTTTCTAGGATGGTATATGTGTATTGGTTTGCGTGTGTGTGTCTATGTGTGTATCTGCGTGTGTGTTTATGTGGGTGCGTGTGTTGCTATTCTCTCAATCCTGCAAAAAATATGTTTGTTAGCCTCTTTTTCTTTGTATATATTGGGTTTGCTCGTTGTTTAAAAGGATGTTCAACGAATTAATCGTGTTCAAACTTTTTTACGCTGCTTTTTACTTGTATGTGTGTGCGAATTCAAATACATGCTGCTTATTTGCAGACACACAAAGGGAAATGAACCCTTTGATGGTAAAAAAGTAGTTTTCTGTTTGCTTTGCTTTTTTGATGTTTTTCATCGGGAAGAACTTCGTTTAACCATTGAACGTCTTTCAGATTAGAAAAAGTTTGGAGCTTGAAGACGAATCCTTGGAAAATATTTAGACCATTTTACTATTGGAATTTTGCAGATTTATTAGGAAAATCCACTGGGAGGGGGGTTTATCGTAGTGCTTAGTTTTTGATTAGTTTTGATTTGAAGATTCATCTTTCCAAGGTATGGAAATGCTATGCTTCTGATGGGAGTGTGTGTGTTTTTTTCAGTGTGTTTGTTGCCTTTTTGCCTGCTTATATGGGATTTAGCTAGTGTACTCTTTTGCATATTTTGAGGTTTTCTTTGCTGGTGATTTGTGTGTCTGTGTGAGTGTCTGAGTTTTGTATGTTTGAGAATACATCAAGCCAATGTAATTTTATTTGTAGTTTTGAATTTGCATTTCTGTTTGTGTGGAAAGCTGATATGCTGTGTGTTTATGTGTTGCGTATGTGGATTGCTTTGGTGTGCGTTTTCTTTGTGTGTGTTGTCTGTGTGGTGGATGTGGTATGTGTCTTATTAAGGCCCACGAGCTTCGTTTTGCAGGATGCAGGGGGATACGATTGACGTAGTTCCAGCAGATGCTGGAAACTTGTTATGGAACCGTTTGTTTCGTGCTTCCCGTTTATATCAGGAAACAGAAGGTTGAAGACACGCTGTATATACATTCATTTTCTGCAAAATTGTGGTTTGTTTTCCTTAGAATGGAAATGAGGGAAGAGGAACGAAAAAGAGTGAAAGATGAGGATGAGGAAGGGATTTACTTAGTAGATAAGGAGGAAAGTCGCGTAGAAGATAGAGAAATTTAGGAAATTTGAAGATCAGGAAGGATGTGTATGAAAGATGAAGATCAGGAGGAATGTGTGTGAAAGATGAAGATGAGGAAGGATGTGTATGAAAGATGAAGATCAGGAGGAATGTGTATGAAAGATGAAGATCAGGAGGAATGTGTGTGAAAGGTAAAGATGAGGAAGGATGTGTATGAAAGATGAAGATGAGGAAGGATGTGTATGAAAGATGAAGATGAGGAGAAACTTCACCTACAAGATAGAGAAATTTAGGCAATTTGAAGATGAGGAGGAAAGAGGAGGGAAAGTTGGCTATGAGGAGGAAATATCTATTCGTAACAGAGGAAGAAAAAGGATTATAAGGAGCAGAATACTTTCAAGAAAACTTTATTTATGCAGCTTCTAAACGGATGTATTTTAGTCTGTTTGATTTGGTTTTTTGCAGTTTTCTGGAAAGTTAAGAATGTAGTTTTTTGTCTATTTGATCTAGTTGTTTTGCTTCATTGAGAGCTTCCTTTTCTCCTGCTATTTTGATGCATATGATGATGGTTTTTACTAAATTGTTTGCATCATATCCAGTCGTCTGCTCATTCATGCTGTTTTAATGTATATAATGTTTTTTGAATGCATTTTTTCCATCATCTTTAATCTCCCTCTTAATCTCTCTCTACTTCCTCAGATAATTTACAGAGAATCAAGCTTCTACAAGAATGTCAATCTGAGATTGAAAACGTCTATCAATCGGATTATTTCAATTGTTTTATGGCGCACTTCTTCTCCATCTTTAGGCATGAATTACTACTTCCTCCTGAATTTGTCAACAACCCAACTCAACAGCTGAGAGCGAAGATGTTTGAGCTTCTCTCTCAACTAGGAAGTAGAAATGATTTCTCTTCTTACGCACCGGTTAGTCCTTCACTTGGTGGCATATATCTTTGTGTGCATGTGTGTGTGTGTTTGCTTTTTTGTGTATTGTGAGAGGTAACAAGGCAAGCTGTCCTCTTCTTGCTTCAAATAGAGTTTCTCCCGTAAAGAGTGTATACTAAAAGCTTTTCTGATATCAGGGGTTCATCAATTTCAAAAGCTCTCTGTTTGATAGCATGAAGCATAGTCTCTCAGTGTATGTACACCCCTGAGAATCTCATGTTTTTTGCATTTTTAAATGCTCCTGTTGTCGTATATGGTGATCATCAACCTCTGCAACATTTTATAGAGGCATATCAGGAGAATTTTATGTTGGTTGCTACTTCAATGAGGGCTGCCCTGTAGCTATTTCATGCACAGTCGGTTTTGTTTAATGGGATGAATTTGAAAATGTAGCTGGAGTTGTGAGTGTGTGTATCTGTGTGTATATTGCGTTTGCTTTTATCAGCGTGTGAGTGGGCTGAAAATCTGCTTTTAAGGGGATAATTGGTGTGCATATATAAGGTGGTATGGTTTGATTGATGTGTGTTACGGTTGGTGTAAGTTAGTGTTCAGTGTGTGCACCAGCTTGCATAGGCTTGTTGGATGTGTGTTGCAGCTCCTACAACTCTAGATTCTTTATGTTTTAAGGCTCCTATAGGATCGGCACCCTTGAAAGTCTCCTCATTTATCTCCCGATTTTCAACTTTCTTCCTTCTTCCTCTGCATAACTGCATGCTCCAAAGTTGCTTTTTTCCGCCTATTTTTACCTGTTATCTTTGCTAAATATTGAGGTTTTCCTTCTTCTGTGTGTGGATGTTTTCCGCAGTTTGTTCTAGAGATTTGTATGAAGACCATAGAGCAAGACAATGAAGACAATGCCATAGTTGCTTTGAAGATGATGATGGATATCTGGATGGTGCATAAGAATCGTAGCTGCAACTCTATGATAGAGCCTTTCATAGTGGAGTTCTTCTCTCCCTTCTTTGCTTACATTTCTCATGCTGTTGCAGCTCACTGTGAGATGTATAAGAATGGGCCTCCTCCAGATGGCGAGGGTCCTTTAGGTGTGTGTGGGTATGTGAGAAGTAAAAAGGGGTTTGTGTGCGTGTGTGGGTATGTGGGTATGTTTCTATGCGTTTCTGTGTGTTGCCATTTGTGTGTTTCTGTTTGCGTGTTTATATGTGTGTTATTGTGTGCTTCTGTATGTGTGTGTCTGCCCGTGTCTATCTGTTTGTATGTTATGATATGTCCTCATGTGTGCGTGTCCATGTGTATCTCTGTAATTGAATGTGTATGCAAATATGGATATATATGCGTGTGTGCTCGTCAGTTTCTTTTTATGAATACACATCTTTGTGTGTATCCTGTGTGTATCCTGTGTGTATCCTGTGTGTGTTGATTGATGCGTTATCTCTTGCTTTTTTATAGGGGATTGCCCTAGTGAGAAAAAACTTATACTTCGCAGTAGGATTTCCTTAAAGTTTGCTGCTGAGCTGCCTTTGTGTATGGCAGTGTTGGCTGGTAACTTCAATCATATACTGATACGATGCCTGCCTCATATGCTACCAGCAATGGAAGAGTTTCTTCGGATCGAAGCGCCTTACTCTAATCCTTTCATAAGCAAAAATGTCATGATAAGTGAGTGTGTTCTTGATACTGTTTGATTGATTCTCTTTGTGAAAGTTTGAGTTGTGTGCTTGTGGGTATTTGTGTGAATTCATATCTGTGTGTGCTCTTGTGTGTGAGTTCTCTCCTCTCTGTGTGCTCTCATCTCTGTTTTTTTTATCCTCCCTCTGTGTGTGCCACTCTATTTCACATAAGTTCTACGGTGCTGCCTTCTCATTTTTTCCACAGCAGATATTCACCAATCACTTCCTAGTCTACTTCTCTTTGATTTTTCAACAGTTTTTAAAGCTTAAAATCATTGAATTTTGTATGAGAAACCTGGTTTTGTTGAGGGAAAAAGAGGTGTATGTACACTCGGATTTCACACTGCTTTCGATTTTTTTTCTTGTGTGTGCTGTTTATTGAGAATAATCAATCTTCTTCGTTAGGTTTGGTTGTTGCTCAAACTCGCTGCCTCTTCTTCATTTCGTACTTAATAAAGTGTGGATTCGAGTCTATGATGACCACTGAGGTTTTATCATTGTATGCGAAGGAGATTCCACAAGTTATCCTTCGTCTGTTGAGGGTTTGTCCTCCTGAAGCTTCTGAGAAGAGGTTAGTTTGGTTTAGCAGGGTGTGTGTGTTTATATGTGTGTTTATGTGGCGTGTGTGCTTTTTGGGGAGCTGCTTGTGTGCTTTGTATCTGTGGGGTGTTTGCGTTTTGCGGAGTTTTGTGCACGTATGTATATTCCCCCATCTCCTTCTAGAATTTGTGCTTGTGTGTGCTATCAGAAAGGATATCTTTGAGGTGATTAAACGCCTGTTCAACTACAATCTTCATGCCTACCTCCTTCCTTACCTTGAGCTGCTTCTCGATGAGCAGACTCTGATTGGGCCGGGAAGAATGGCTTTCGAGAGTTTGCGGTAATTTTTGATGTGTTTGCGTGTGTGCTATTGTGTGCATCTGTATGTGTGTACTTTTGTGTGCTTTGCTTCTGCGTGTGTGTGCTATTGTGTGTATCTGACATTCGTTATGTTTACATGTGCTGAGAGAGACGCGGGTCCTGCACTTCCCACAGTCATTAAATTTACAAAAATATGCCTCTCTCTATTCTAGCAACTGCTTATTTCCACCACCCCCCACGACTTTTTACGTCGCTAAAGCCCTCCCCCCCCGTGGAATCCTCAACCAATTAAAGTAGCCTCATCCCCCTCAATTGCTGCGACCCCCTCAATTGCTGCGACCCCCTCAATTGCTGCAACCCCCTCTAGTCTATCCCTTTGTGTTGTTCTCCCCACTAAAATTCACCCCCCTCAATTTCCCCACTAAAATTCACCCCCCTCAATTTCCCCACTAAAATTCACCCCCCTCAATTTCCCCACTAAAATTCACCCCCCTCAATTTCCCCACTAAAATTCACCCCCCTCAATTTCCCCACTAAAATTCACCCCCCTCAATTTCCCCACTAAAATTCACCCCCCTCAATTTCCCCACTAAAATTCACCCCCCTCAATTTCCCCACTAAAATTCACCCCCCTCAATTTCCCCACTAAAATTCACCCCCCTTCCCTTTTGTGCACAGATCTTCTGTTGGAATAGTGATTTGCCAAGCATTCTTTGCCTTTAGAAAGGAGATATCTGCTTGGAGGTGGCCGTTGCTTAGAAAATGCATCTTCATGTTTGAGAAAAATCTTCATGATTCATCATTTCCTCTTCAAGCTCATCACCAGGCGATTAAGCTGCTTGCTGGCATGGCAGACATCATCTCTGCAAAGGTTACTTATGATACTGATGGAAGAGAGCTTCTCGTGTCTATACTAAGTTCGTTTATAAGAAAGCTGAGGATCTTAAGGCATCAAATCCCAAAGGTGTGTGTGTGTGCATGTATTTGTGTGTGTGTG
>JADHZB010002046.1:0-17701 GCA_015657535.1 Nephromyces sp. MM_2019 | reverse complement strand
GGGGGGGGGGCTATAACTTGAGATGCGTAGATAGCGCAGCATCTAGGAAAGAGTGGGAAATGGACACACAAAAGATACAAGATCAAAACGAAAGAGCAGAAGTAACTAGACGCATCAAAAGGAAACCATAATAAGTAGAAAAAGGCTTATGCTGTGGTAAACATTAAGCAGGAATGTGTGTGAGTGTGAGCAGGGATGTGTGTGTGGGTGTGTGTGTGCGAGTGGGTGTATCTTATTAGGTGCTGGTGTTTTTGTGTGAGTGCATCTTAGTGGGTGTGTGCATACAAGTATGTGTGGGTGTGTGTGTGTGTGTCGATGTCCAGATTTTTGCAGTGCGTAGTGTGTTGCTATGGTGCGTGTTTGTGAATAAAAGAAGCCTACGTAGAGTATATGAAAGGGGATTTATAAGGCATACTGAGTAACCAAGCTTCTTCTTAGCTCATATATCTTAAGCATAGAAGATACACACACACAAGCAAAATAACCTACGAAACTGTTGCAGGGAATAATGTATATATTTATTGCGCACATGCATCACGTATACTTGAAAAGAGTGTGGACGCATGCAGGGCGTGCACACATCTCTCTACTCGAGTCGCTTACACACAGAAACGATAATGCAATATCACAGACACACATACACACCTAGACACTATAAACATTTAAATCTTATACATATGCACATAAAACACCTTACTTTGAGATCTATACAACCACACATATATGATATTAAATGCATTCTAACCAGTGTACATACACCTGCAACACGCATATACGAGTGCAAATTCATCTTTTGCACATACACGTAAGTTTATATAAACCTTTCGCCCACATAAGTGTATATACACCTGGTAAACACACACAAGCAGCAAACTCTTCGCAAGCAAGAGACCTTCAAAGCAGCTGGGATGGCATTGGCTTGTATCTCTGTGGGCATCTTCCATCCTAACGACAAACACACCTCACAAAGCTCCTCACACACACCCAAATCTTCAAAGCTAGAGGGTGCTGCTGCATTACCTTGTGTGTGTATATTTACAGAGGAGGCTTGAACATTGTTTCCTCCTTGCGACTCGGTAGCATCTTCCTCCTCCTTATTAGAGCCTTCCATTATCATCAAAATGAGGCTGAGCAAGACATGCACGCACACAGCAGGTAAGTAGTGTGTGAATTGTGAAACTCAAAAAGACTGCTCTAATTAAGCCAGACCCCCCGAGAAAGCTGGAAGATTCATGTAGTACTAAGTGACAGGAAAGCTGCACACACAATACAGCCACAAACGCATCTAAGGCACACACCAAAATCTGGCACACACACAAATGAGGGATGTAGGTAATGCACAAACACAGATAAGGCGCACACGCAGTTCAGGCACACACAAAAATTGGGCATACACACAGGTCAGGCGCACACAAATCATTTACACACATAGCCTGCTTACAGACATAAGTGAGGTACACAACATGGTAACACACATGAGTACTTCACATACAAGTTACGTGCATACACTTTCAGCAGACACACATAAACAACGCACACAGAAAAGTGCATTACTTGCACATGCACACAGAGACAATTATGCCGATTACACATAAGTCCCTGTCGCACACACACATGCAAATATGTCAAATAACGATTCCCCTCATACACACACACATAAGCAATCCTCACAAAATGATCTCTTTCATATTCACCCACAAAACTACTCCTTACCTACCAATAACCCTCACACACACACACGCGCCATTCTCACACACCAATCACTCTCAAATACACACAATCCTCACATCTCAATAAACCTCACACACACACAAGCATTTCTCACATAAAACGACTCCACGCACACGCTCTATCATGTACATAAAAGTTAGCAAGTTTACGCATCATCCAACACTAGCAATTTGACTTACACTATCAATGTCTACAAAATAAAGAAATACTGCTTTTTGGATGATTTCTGGGGATTCAGATGAAGAAGCAGATAAAAGAAAAAACCACGAAAATTAGCCCAAAAAAAGATGAGGAGGGAGATCATGAAGATGAAGAAAACGATGAAGACGAGGAAAAAGATGACGAAGATGAAGAAAAATATGAAGATGTAGAAAACGATGAAGAGAAGGGAGATGAAGAGAGAGATTAAGAGGTAGATAATGAAGATGAAGATGATGGAGACGAAGATGATGAAGAAAGCAAAAAAGAGCAAAAGTGAAGAAGTTAGACATGAAGATACCGAGACTACTTGAAAGCCTTTTCTTACCGAATATACGCCTGAACAGCTGCAAATGCATTTCACACACAAAGGCCATATGTGGTCTGCCTGATGATCAATGTGTGTGTGTGTGTGTGTGTGTGTGTGTGTGTGTGTGTGTGTGTGTTGGGTAAGTGTGTATGTATGTGTTGCGTGTGGTGTGCGCAGGTACGTCGCGTTCGTGGGTGTGCATGCCTGTTGTTTATGTGTGCTCGGCGTGTGTGCGTGTACGTTGTGTGTGCGCGTGCATTGGTGCGTGTAAGTTCGAGGTGTGCGTTTACGTGTTTTGTGTGCGTGTTTATGAGGGTAGTTTTGTGTGTGATTTTTTGCAGGGTTTCTTTATGAGCTTGTGCGTGTCAAGTGCGTGTGTGTATTAGCTTCCTTGCGCTGTGTGTGCATGCCAAACGTTACACGTCACATAAGTCAGTGTAACCTCCACCGAAGCTACACGCATTAGCAAACATGTCCACACACATAAAGCATTAGTATAAATGTGTGTGGCATTCATTATCGGAGGATATACACACACAGCACACCTGGCATACCAGTCTAGATACATCACTCTGCAGGTATAACATAGGACTAAAAGTTAACGTACACACACGAACGCAGCGCAGTACACACAAACACACATCACAGTATACACACACACACATCACAGTATACACACACACAAACACACACACATACACACATATCGCTAGAATATTCTTTTTTGTCTGCTTTCCTCAATATAAGCGATTAAACTGCAAGCTGAGGGGACCTCTCTATCTCAAGTAAAATCAAACGAAAATCTGCCGTTTCTCGCCTCTCTCGTCTTCTCCCTGATTTGTCGCTTTTTCATACGAATTACTTCTTTTTTGGGGTTTTGTTTCTTCTTTTTCTCCTTCATCATAATTTACTCCTCTTGGCCTACTCTCCTTCTCCTTCTTCTGCTTCCTTTTTTCTTTTCTTTTTTTCTCCTTTTTTTTTGCTTTTTTCACTAACCCTGCATCATCTCCTTCTTCATCTTCTTCTTCTTTTTCTCCCTCTACTGCCTCTTCATCTTCTTTTCCGTTTTTTCGTGGCTGACTTTTCATCTTTGGATCAAATCTAACGTTTCTGCGGTATGTTTAAGGAAGAATATGAAAGCATATTTTCTGCGCCTTCCATTAGGGCAGCAGGCATTCTGTGATATTCTATGTTTGGAGGGGGAGAAGAGGGGGGAGAGGAGGGGGAAGGGAGGGGAGAAGACGGGGGAGAAGGGAGGGGAGACGAGGGGGGAGAGAGGAGGGGAGAAGAGAAGAGAGGGAAAGAAGCAGAAGCAGAAGAAAAGAGAAGAAAGTGGCAGCATCGCCTACATGTGTCAGATATCTTTTATTGTTTGAATAGCTCTTTCATTCATACTATACGCTATTTTTCATTTGCTTTGTCTCTCTTCATGAAAAACTATTTTTTAGCGGTGTATATACACCGCTGGCTGTTAGACCGCAAAATGTGAAACTATGTGCTTCCTTGTTCTTGAAGAAGATCAGTCAATTTTGCACACATTCCTACTTTTTTTTAGATTTCACACTTGAAGATTTATGAGTGTAGGTACATCTGCTCCTCTTCATCTCTACAGATTTAAGAGGAAGTCGTGCTTTGAAGAATACTTCTATAAAATTTAGATGCTATAAGCAGTCATGGCTACCATACAGGATTCAAGTAAGTGATGGAATAATCTGTGGGTTCATCCAATCACCATACCCCCACACTCACCCATGAATCATCCCACCCCGCACAAACACAACGACCGCTTCCCCCCACTTCCAATGGCCAAAACTGCTTCCCCCCTCACGCACAACCATATAGTTCAAGCTTCACTCTCTCCTACCCCCCTCTTGGCAGCCTCACTTAACCTTGCAATTGTGTTTGTCTATTACACTCATTCGCACAGCTTCTCACACAAAATTTTCTAATTTCTCCCGGCAATAAGATGCTGATGATTGAGTGTACGTACACCCCTCTGATATTTGTGCAGAGCTTGAAGATAACAGTGCAGCGGAGAAAGACAACCCCTCGGCAGGGCCTTTATCAGTGCTGAGCGAGTGTGTGAAGGATAATGCTCAGGTTTTAATCAGCTGCCGTAACAACAGGAAGATACTGGCACGAGTGAGCGGTTTGCTAGTGTGTGTGTGTGTAGGCTTGCGTGCGTTTTGTGTGTGCAGGTTTGTATGTGTAAGTTGGTGTAGGTGTGTGCGTAAATATGTGTATAGGTGTGTGTAGGTATGCATAGCTGTAGGTGTGTGTGCTTCCTTGTGGCTGTAGTTGTATGTGTGTTTGCACAGGTTTGTGCGTCTCTGTGCAGGTTTGTGTGTGTGCTCAGGTTTATTCCTTGTGTGTGCTTACCAGTTCGATTGCGTGTTTGCCATTTTGCTTCTGTGTGCTCACTACTTTGCTGGTGTACACTCCCCCCATTTTGCATGTGTGTATTCCCCCAATTTTGTGTGTGTGTGTGCCTACTTCCCCCCTTAACCCCTCCCCTACACGCACACACTCAGGTAAAGGCTTTCGATCGCCATTGCAACATGCTGCTCACTGATGTCCGGGAGATGTGGACAGAGCTATCAAAGACTGGAGGAAAGAAGAAGGCACACACAGTCAACAAGGATAGATATATCTCTAAGCTCTTTTTAAGAGGAGATGCTGTGGTGGTGATACTGAGGAATCCCAAGTAGAAATGCTTAGAGGAGATATTTGCTATTTGAATGTAGGAAAATTGCAGTATCTATGAAGAAGAGGGAGAAAAAATCGTATAAAAAGGCTTACAGCAGCTTGAATAGAGTGAAGAACCCTTCATGTGTGTGTGTGTGTGATGCAACTCGCACGTAATGCTGTTACTGCTGAAAAGCAGGGACACACACATGGCACTTGCTGAACATGTAGATATACTGAAGATTCACACATACAGAGCAAAAATTGAGGAAATAAGGTCAGTGGAAGGGATAAATGAAGGCGGCTGAATGCATACACACAGGGAGTTGAATGCGCACATTATGGTTGCGAGCAAAGCTGCAAACGCACATCTGAGAACACGGCTACGAACATGCAGCTCCACACACACAGCTTCACACACACAGCTCCACACACACAGCTCCACACAGAGCTCTACATACAAATCCACACACAACCACAGCACCACGCATGCCTCCACATGCAATCATGGCACGGCTTCTTGTATGCCCAATAATCTTGGCATAAATTTCACTGACCTCCCACACACACAATTATTAATGACCAGCACAGAAAGAACCAAGCTATTCCCTCTAAAGAGTTCTAAAGACTCCTTCCTTTAGATTCTCAGCTATGCACACAGGCCAGCTGCACACACCCAGACTTACTCACTAGGTTGTATCGTATTCTGTGGATGATGGTGTTAGGGCGCTGAAGATCCTACGCTTTAGACCCACTCATCTATCTAGTTCTTCCTGATCCTGCGTAGAATCTTCGTATTGCCCACAAGGGCATGTGTGTGTGCAATTTGGTATAAAAACTCTTCAAGGCACACACCTCTAGCCATTTATTGGGTGAAATTCTGTATCATTCAACTCATTGTGATCCATTGCTTGTGAAGTATCTCAGAGTCAGAGCTGTGTGTTGCATAAAACTATGTGTGCGTGTGTGTATGTGCTAGGTATAACTCTGAGTATGCGTGTGCGTGTATATGTGCTACATGTAAATATCTGTGTGTCTGGTAGGTTTGGTTGTGTGAGTGGGCGCGTGTGTCAGGTGTAACAGTGTGATTGGGTACGTGTGTGCTAGGTGTAACTGTGTATATGCTAAGGGGAACTGCGTGTGTGTGTGCTTCCATATGGTGTGTGTTTGCAATAGCGTAGAATGAATAGAGTATCTTCAGTGTTTCTCGAAGACATACCAGCAAGCCTGTGTGTTTTATGAAGATTGGAAGCTACTGAATTGATGAATACGGTGGGGACTACATGAGCTCAGTTTATAGGTTAAAGCTTAAGGTTAAGCTAATCACATAGAGCTCGCTGCACACTGTATCTCGTGAAGCTTCATTGATAAGCTTTGCACACTGTAGCATGCAAAAACTGAAGCCTACACAATACAGCGGACATTATCTTCTACTTGCGCACACACACATTCAAGCTGATTTACTGTTGCACATTCAAGCTTACTGTAAGAAGACACACACGTTGAAGTTTGCATACTGTAATATTACGCACACACCTTCAAGCTTACATACTACTGCACACACTCAGGCTCACATAGTCTAACTCACAAATTGAAGCTCACCCAATCTAACACACACATTGAAGTTCACACAATCGAACGCACAAAACACTCAAGCCCACACACTCCAACACACACACTCAAGCCCACACACTCCAACACACACACTCAAGCCCACACACTCCAACACACACACTCAAGCCCACACACTCCAACACAAACACTCAAGCCCACACACTCCAATGCACACACATTCTCTAGGTATAACAACACAAAAGCTCTCCTTCATTCCAGTAACAAGCTAGCCAACTGCTTTAAGCTTCTTTAGCATAAGTCAATCTTTACGGTGCGTTTTTGTGTGTGTGTTGGCTCCATTTAAGCAACACACATGTTGAAATGGCTGAGAGCAGTTAGTATTACTTTGATAAGAACACTCGAGGTACAAAAACTTTCATATAAGCAGCAGTGTACTTACACTTCTTTCCAACAACTCCACAAACACCTTCAAAAGCTTTAGTATACTTCAAACAAACACGATGCTATGGAGTCTCTGTGTATCAGCTCAGCTACCTCTCACACACACACATTCAATCTCAACTTGATGTATAAGCAAAGAGTGACTCTCTAAAGTATTGAATAGGAGAGCACATACGAAGCAACCTCGACTGAGTCAAATCCTGTAGGTGTGCACGATAAGACGTGTGCAAGAATGCTGGAGGGCAATGAGTGTGTGCAGCGATATGAATGCTTACGTATGATTCTAGGTTCGCTTGTGTGCGAAGCTGCAAACGCTTGTGTGTGTATACGAGTCTCCACCTTGCTGCATTCACTTGTGTGTGTATACGAGTCTCCACCTTGCTGCATTCACTTGTGTGTGTATACATCCATTGAGAAGTGCGACCTTATGTTGCAGTTTCAATGCAACACACACCCATTCCGGCAGCCAGAAGGGAAGATTGCCGTTTTGGAGCAAGAAGTACTTGATAAGCGTCTGTACTTGTGTGTGTACTCTCTCGCTTATCCGCAGTGCGCACACTACTGGGAGTTTCAATCAAAGGCAGCAAAATATCCGAGACTCATCCGCCAAAAAGAAATTGAAAATGAGCGACACAGATACACGCGCAGGGACACATATAGAGTATCACACACACGTAAAGGAGAGAGACTTCCTAGAGCCTTGTAATGCTTTCAAACCTCTACCTTCCTCCTCCCATGGATTTTCCAGCCTTTATAACCTCATCAACCAACAAGAGCTGCTCAGCCAAAGAGGGGGCTATCGACAGCAACTGCTTCTTCACACACAGATTCTCAAAGACTCCTGTTTGTACACACAGCAAGAGAAGGGATGAGGGCTAATCTTCTCCACACACACAAACACGATAGAACTTTCTATAGAAACTTTGCTGCACACTCAAGTGCTTAACACAGTAAAATTCCACACACAATATGTAGTAAACTGGTGACACTCCAGCTTTCACACACACACATGCTAGGTTCACCTATGACACAAATAGAGATGCTATTCTCATCCATCACACGCACATAGAGATGCTACCCGCGCCTGTCATGCACACATACTTAAGCTATACTCAGCACCTGCCCCACACACACATGGTATTCTAAAGACATACCCTCCACACACAGTTATGCTATTCTTCACAACTACCCCACACACAAATAATTTTCTCAAGACATACCCCCCACACACAGACAAGCTACTCTTAACAACTACCCCACACACACATCGTATTCTCAAGACTTACCCCACACACACACACATGCTATTCTTAACAACTACCCCAACACACACGCATACATGGTATCCTCAGGATCTACCCCCCCGCCCNCCCCCCCCCCCACACACACACACACACACACACACACACACACCTTGCAACTTAGGACTCATAGGCTCTCCAGTGAGCAAATCAAGACCCACAGGGACCTTTGAAGTTTCATACTCGTCGATTAGCTTCAAAACACACTCCTGAACGTCAAAGCCTGAGTTTGCTGCCAAGTTCTTAGGTATAGCGAGCATCGCATTAGCAAAGGCTTCAACTCCTAGCTTAGCCTTTCCAGGAACGGACTTCCTATAATCCTGCAGATGAATAAGCACACACAGAACATACGTACATCAATGTGTGTGCGATTTTAAGTAAAGTTCAAGGTGTGTGGGTAGCCAGAAGGAGGAAAGAAAGGATGCGAGAAAAGGGATGACTTGGGGGGCTAGCAGGCTGAGATGGATGAGGGGGGCAGAGGGGTTGATAGAGGATGTTCAAGAGCACACACACACACAAATACGAGTCCACAAGCACATGGATGTCACACACAAAAGTATATCTTATGCATCCAGAAACAAAAATTTCACATACATGGATATCTTATCCCTCCACACACATGGCCCTCCCCACATCTTTCATACAGGTACAACTTACCCCCCCTCGGGATACACACACGTGCAACTTAACCCCCCCCCACACACTATACACGTGCATTTCAGCCCTTCCTCCCCCACAAACACATCTAAATCTTACCCTACACTCTCATACACACAAACCTACATTTCACCCCCCTTCCCGCATAGACCCACCTGCATCTTACTTACCTCCCACTCCCACACACACAAACCTACATTTCACCCCCCTTCCCGCATAGACCCACCTGCATCTTACTTACCTCCCACTCCCACACACACAAACCTACATTTCACCCCCCTTCCCGCATAGACCCACCTGCATCTTACTTACCTCCCACTCCCACACACACAAACCTACATTTCACCCCCCTTCCCGCATAGACCCACCTGCATCTTACTTACCTCCCACTCCCACACACACACACACACACCTACATCTTACTCCCCCTTCACACACACACTTACCATCAACTTGCAGTAAGTATACACTTCAAAAGCGCCTCCTCCAGGCAGTACAGCTTCATCTTCAATTGCATTCTTCACAGCTCTCAAACCATCTCTCACAGCATCCTTCACCTGAGCTATCGCGTGATCTGTAGGGCCCTTCAAAAGTATAGCACACGAAAGAGGGTTTCGCACACCCTCCACAAACGTATACTTCTCATCGCCTAGCATTTGCTCATAGACTAGATCAGCATAGCCTAGGTCTTCCATCGTCATATCATCTAGGCTGTTGAGTGGCTCTCCTCCACAGCAAAGAGTTACTCTCTCCATGTTGCGACGCTTTAACTGAAGGGGGAAGTGTGTGTGTACGTTAGTTAGTTAGTGCATGTGTGTGAGTTGGTGTGTGTTGATGTCTTGGGGTGTGTGTATACTTACATGCAGTGCGTGCGTGTGCTTCCATATAGCTTGTGTGTGTGCTTCCATATAGCTTGTGTGTGTGCTTCCATTCAGTATGTGTATGAGTGCTTCCATGTTTGTGTGTGCGTGCTTCAATGTGCGGTGTGTGTGTTGCATGAAGCGATGCATAAGCATATAATTCAGTCCGCCGGAAAATGGAATTGTAAATATCCTCTTAATATACCCACAGCGCAAGCAGAAGATCCCATCGCAGAAACAGCAGTAAATGAAGTGTAAGTCCACCCTCTGAAGAAATTTCATATACACTCGACTACCGAGTATTTGTAGAGCTCATGCGCAACACACACACACGAGCAGTAGCGAAAGCCAGCAGCACGAGTCTCTAGATGAAGGAAACACTACGATAGGCTTCAGTAAGCTTGAAAAAACCACATACACGTCCACATACATACATTCAACACATCAGCACACCCACACACACATCCCACCCACACACACACACAACCCACACATCCCACCCACACACACACACAACCCACACACACACACATCCCACACACACAACCCACACACACATCCCACACACACAACCCACACACACACACAACCCACACACACAACCCACACACACACACATCCCACACACACATCCCACCCACACACACACATGAGAATTCTTAGAGGCTGATTCCACCTTACCCTCCTCAATGCCATGATGCCATCCTTAGACATGAGATCCAGAGAAGGAGGATCAATACCTTTCTGGTTTAACACCACCAAACTGTAGCCTACAGGATCGATATACTGTCAAAGAGAAGAGACAGAGGCAGAAGAAGATGATATTTTTATACTACTTCATCTTGTTATTCATCAATTTTTCTACTGCCATATATTAGCTTTGATTATCTTCATCTCTTTGTTTTTTTCATCTATAGCAATTTACAACTACAAAACGCACACAAAATCATCGCTAAAACAGCAGGGTGTACGTACACTGAAAGCTAAAAAAAATTAGAAGCAGAGTTGAAAAGCAAAAGATACAAGTTTCTCAGGAAAAAAAAACTTCAAAAAGAAGAGGAAGAGGAAAAAGAACAGGAAAACGAGGAAGAGGAAGAAAAACAGGAAACAAACATCCAACAAACAAGATATGCTAGAAACTGTCAAAAGGTATGAATCTCAAACTGCTGACTTTTCTTTTGAAGTCTATAATCTTCATAACTTTTTCGTCTGTGAAGTTCCTCTCAGCCAGCACTAGTTTCTCCCTCATCTCAGCAGAAGAGTAGAAGAAACCTGCATGCACCTGAAGAAGCAAACAATAGCAGTATGAAACACAAATGCACACAAAATATAAGATGAAGATATACCCCAACATATGCTAAACGGCAAATCGAAACACACACACCACATCTCAGGTGTACATACACCCCAACATAGTCTACACAACCACTTAAAACAGTCATCAAACTTCAGTGAAAGCCACAAATCTTCACAAAAGCATTCCTATAAAATCAGCCTCATCGCTCGTATATACTCACCTCAGACTTCTCATACTCTAGCGACACATTACACGTCAGAATGTAGCATTTCTCCAACCTCTTTGGCATATCTGGATGTCTAGACCCGTGATCAAACACCATACCCTGCGCGCGCATATACAGTCAACAATACACACAAGTTAGAATAGGCTCAGTGAGAGAAACATATACAAAAACCTCGAAAAAAGCGAGAAAAAGATGGAATGTATGATAATTTCCATCAAAAACATCAGAAAAAGCAGAGATGGAGCAGAAGTGCCATTGGCCATAGAGTTAGTAAGCGAGAAGAAAGCATACAATCTGAGGGGCGAAAAATGTACACTAGAGATATATCTACTCGCTACAATATACACACACACACACACATACACTCAGAGTGAGCACATAAGTTATCACACGAATCATCTCACACATCCATGGATACCAAAACACATCAAAGAGGAAGCATAGATACACACACACACACACACATACACTCAGAGTGAGCACATAAGTTATCACACGAATCATCTCACACATCCATGGATACCAAAACACATCAAAGAGGAAGCATAGATACACACACACCAACATACCCGAATGAGCCTGGTCTCACTGGTTAGCTTATGTTTCATATGCATTATCTCTATCATATGAAGATCAATCTGCTCGTCAGGCTTTTTAATGAGTTTTACTGCTTCAACGACTATATCAGTCAACTGATCAGCTAGCGAGGAAGGCAGCTTCGTACGAAGAGAACTTTGAGCGACTTTATGGAGAAGCTCAGTGTTTGATGAGGCCTCTCCAGTAACTCCATCTTTTAGCTGAAGAGCAGTAACACACACACGATAGTGAGGCAGCTAGAGAGCACACACAGAGAGTGCGAGAGCGGAAGAGAGAGTGGCAGAGCGAGAGAGGTAGAGAGGGAGAGGGGTAGCAAGTGGGAGAGTGGAAAAGGGAGCGAGAGATGCAGGAGAGATAGTGGGAGAGAGGTAGACACACACAGAGAGGTAGACACAAACATACGGAGAGAAAGACATACACACAAAGAGAGCTAGACACCCACCCACACACACCCACATTCCCACACACACCTCATTGACATATTTCAAAGCCTCTGTTCTAGCCAAGTCTATCCCATCACAGAGGAGGCGAGGATGCACACCATCAAAGATGAGGCGCTCGCACTGCTGAAGAAGCTCGCCGATGATGATGACATTCGAAGTAGTTCCGTCGCCTGTGATGTCATCCTGAGCAGTCGAAGCTCTGGAAATCATCGAGGCTGTTGGGTGTTGAATCTGCATCTCGTGGAGTAGTACGTTACCTTGCAAGGCAGAGAAGGGAGGGGGGTGGTGGTGTGGTGGGTGGGGGGGGGAGAGATATAATCCCATGAAAAGTGCGAGGGGGGTTCAGGGTAACCTCATGACAAATGTGAGGGTGCGGTGGCAAACCCTCATCAAAAATGTTGAGCGTGGGTAAGCTCATGAAAAGTGTGGTGTGTGGCCACACACAGCACAGACACATACACACAGCACAGACACACATACATGCATACATAAACACACATACACACGCATACACAAACGCACATACATGCACATACACACGCATACATAAACACACACACACACACTAACCAACCCACACACACGCACCAACCGAACGATGCGCACACACCAACTGACAAACACACACACGCTTACCATCCTTTGTGATCTTGATCTGACCAGCTCCTCCAACTAACATCTTCATGGTACCGTTTGGCCCCAAGTTTGTCTTCAAAACATCCTGTAAGCCTTTGGCTGCTATTGCGTTGGCATTAAAGGCTGCCAACGAACGTAGAACGTCCGCCTTGGAGTTAAGCATACTAACCGCCATTTTCAAACCTGAAGAAGACAGAAAAAAGCAGAAAAAAAGCAAAAAATTATGCACTAGTAGATAAACACACACACACACACACACCAACTCATCAAATCGGACACAAACACACACACCATATGGAAGCTCGCATATACACTACATGAAAGCACGCGCATACACAAGGCATATGGAAGCACACACCCACACAAGGCACATGGAACCACACACACACACATTAGGCATATGTAGAGTGATAAGCACACACACGGATATATGCATATGCATGCTTATACACACAAAGATATATCATAGATGCACACATGTATAACACAGAAAAAATATGCACACATAGACACGTACATAGATGCCTAGACACAAAGACATGCATAGACCAATTCAGAGGCATATACGCACAAACACTTACACACATGCATATGCATATATACACACACACGCATGGACAAACAAAGACATGCACTTATACAAGCATATACACACATAAGCACGCACACACATGCAAACACGCATATAAACACATTTATAGAATGCACAAACTTTCCCAATGATACACACACATTCATACTAATAACTATATAGAAAATGATATCCGTAGCAAGATGAGCACTAAAATTTACACACACATACTGATACATACAGAGATATCACACAGACACGCGCACCGCATCACAACACACAATGTGTCATAAAACCCACACACACGCGCTGTATCACAGCACACAGATATACACTGCATCACAACACACACACAATGTGTCATAAAACCCACACACACGCGCTGTATCACAGCACACAGATATACACTGCATCACAACACACACTCACTGCAGCGCAATACACAGACATACTGAATCACAATACGCACACACTGCATCACAACATACACACACTTTATCACTACACACACACACATACTTTATTATAACAAACACTCATTATACACACACACACACTCACTGCATCACTATAAGCACACTGCAAAACACAGGACAGACACACTCACTGTATCACAGCACACTCACTGCATCACTATACACATACACACACTCACTGTATCACAGCACACTCACTGCATCACTATACACACACACACACTCATTGTATCACTATAGACACACATACACCACACAGACACACACAAACTTTTTTCACAAAGAGAGAGGGGGTTTTTGAGATCTCCAAGTAATCCTCAAAGGTTTTAGGGTTTCTTAACTTTTGACGCGGTAGAAGGGGAAAATCTCAAATTGAGGGGGTAGAGGGGGGCGTGGCTTGGGGGGGGGAGATGATATTTGTGTGTGTAGAGGCTGCATGAGCAGTTGGAGACGAAGTGAATGGAGCTGCCCCTAAGTGAACACAGGGAGTTCGGTTGGAGATTTTTAGAGGGGTGGAAAGCATAATGGAGGTATATAGTAGACGGCGGTAGTGTGTGTGTGTGTGTGTGTGGGGCATGTGTGTGAGCGCGCTCATGTGTGTGGGGATGAGGGTGAGTGTGGGTTGGGGGTACGCTGATCTGTGTAGATGTGCGTGTCTGCAACTGCTTTCTGCGTGTGTGTAATGCGGTATGTATGTGTATGTGCGTACTAATGTGTGTGCAATGGACTGTGCGTGATGCACTGTGTGTGTGTGCGATAAATTAGGTTTTGAGAGAAGAAACTAGCGAAAGCGAGGGCAGATATGAGGCCGCTAAGCAACGTGTGTGCGGAAAGCGGGGGAGACTTTGCTGGTTTATGCATATCCACGAAAATAAGAGGAAGCATGCTGACGAGCGCGCCTGCTAAGTTGATCCCGTGGATACAGTAGGCTGTTGTATCAGAGCATTCCAACCTCTGTGTGTGTTTGTGCACACAAACTTAAGCTTCTGTGTGTGTATGCACACGAGACTAGGACATCTCTGTGTGTGTGCATATGAAACTAGGATATGCGTGGGTGAGTGTGCTATTGTGGGGCTCAGGGTAATGTGTGTGCATGTTTAAGCCTTTGTGTGTGAGCTAGGTTGCTGCACTCATGAGAAGCGACTTACTCTCTCTGTGTGTACTACCTTAAGCCTAATGTGTGCATGTGTGAGAACAAAGCTAGTATAAGCTTAAGCTAGTGTCTCTCATATAGCCGTGTGAATCAAGACATCTCGTGCGTGTGTGTGTGAATCGAATTTGGGATAACGATAGGAATTGGAGCACGGCAACGTTGTTCTGTATTTGTAATTACCCAGGTAAGTGAGCTACTCTTTAGTGGTGTGCGAACTCATAGGCAGTGTGTCGGGGCTTTTGCTGCCTTCTGCGATCTGCACGCAGGCACTCCTTGTGTGTGGCAAGGCAAAGTCCTCTGTTACGTAGCCTGTGTGTTGCTAAAGTTGTATGAACACTGTGTGCTCAGTGCATGCCTAAATCTTTCACTTCCTTAAATGCCGGTCTTTCCTCGCCTGTGTGTGTGCGAGAGTTTTTGGCAAACTTTGCATTAAAGGTTTAGGGTATACTTCAAGAAATGAAGGCTTTACACACAATAGTCTTTCTGAGTTATAAGCTTAGCGAAGCATCTGTCAATACACACAGGATCAGATTAGCCATAGGTAGAAACACACAGGATCAGACTAGTCTCAGTAGTCGAAATACACATTCCCTCTACCGTCACTCCCAACAAACAAGCTTACTCTGCCCTTCTCAACTACTAAAACACACACGCACGCACACACAATTAATCTACTGTCACTCAACGATAGCACACTCTATTATCCAATTATCTTCTCACTTTGAATGCGACCGCAATGAGGGAATTTCTTAAGTCTCCACAGCCTCATGAGCTTCATTTACCTCTTCCTACATAAGCCTGCAGCAAGCAGCTAAACTCTTTTAAAGAGGGGTGTGCGTACACCGCTTGTTCGCTATACTTCACTCCAAACAAAGTGTGTGTGTGTGTGTGGGAAGGCTTTCATTGAGAAAGTAGAGGTATAAGCAGCTGAATCTGTGGAGAGCTAGGACCTCTTTGAAATCCTCAAAATCATCCCCCTAGTTTGATCAGGAAAGCTTAGAGGCAAAGAGTCTAAGAGCGGATTAGTGCGCATTCCTTGGAAGCTAGTGGTTATAGCCTAGCTATAAAGATGTGGAGAAAAACACACATACCAAAAGGAAGCACACACAAGAACACACATGACATGGAAGCGCACAGACACAAGAACACACATGACATGGGAGCACACACATAACACATAGAAGCACACACACACACGCTGCCAAGGCTGCTAAGGCGCGCAATAAAATCGATCCAAGCACACAATAGGGACTTAGAACATCAAAGCACAGCAAGATTTAAGCCCTTTCTCATAATGCACATACAGGAAGACACGCAAGCACATCAAGACACCACCTGCACACACTATCGTAGCACAGCTTTACTTATCACGCAGACATAAAGACATCAAGATACCACCTACACACACTTACATAAAACAGCTTTACCCATCGCGCACACAAACACTTTATGGCTACTATAGGTGGATTAGGTTTATAGCAGGAAATTGAAGCCTCAAAATAGCCACAAACACAAAAATTAGCCTATCTATACTCTACTTTCAGAATATGCTCTTCTATAGGCAGTGTACATACACTGCAAAAGTTAAGAATAGTGGTAAAATCGAGTGCAAAAATGTCTCAAAATAGCAAAAAATCTTAGAAATGAGCCAAGCCTTAGCTGTGCTTTTGAGAGTGCATGTGTGTGAAAGTGTAAAGAGATGTGATAGACGTTGATTTCGTGTGTGGGCGAAAGTTTAAAGGGATTTGATTGGCATAAAATGCGTATGTGTGTGTGAATATGGCTGAGTAAGAAGCGTCATCTCATAGCTTATTTACTCGCGTATATTGTGTTGGTTTCGAATGCGCTAATCCCCAGAGTGGGACACGCACACTCCCTGCACGAGATAAGTTTTGCATATGATTATTGCACAACGCCTCACCTGCATCGTGTTTCTGTGTGTATCTATCAGAAACAGGGGTATATGTACACTACTGCTGTTTTAGGCGCTTTTAACTGCAGTAAGGCGGAAATAACAGCTAAGCTGTAATGTAGATGCGACTATTGAGTATCCAATGTACTTACACTAGCTTCTTATAAAGGAGCTGCCTTTACAGCCTGTATATTCACGGTGGACTTCAAGAAAAGCCTTTTTCCCCCATAATACACACAAAAACAAGCAAAAACACATGAAGAAAGCATCACGCACACGCACACTCATACGCACACACATATACGCAAACAGATTATATATATCAGCGAAGAACAAGAGGGTTAAAGCAGCGGAAGCTTGTTAAAGTTATTTTTGAAAAGCCCGCTGAGCCACAAGCTTTGCATAGTCTTCCGGGAGAATCTCCTTGTATCTATAAAAGGAAAATTCGAAAGGTTTTAGTTAGAAAAAAGTACAATTTTGTGGGTGTATGTGTCGCTGTGTGCGTGCGTGCTGGTGTGGTGTGTGGGGGCCCGTGGGTAGGAGTGTGTGTGTGTGTGTGTGTGTGTGTGTGTGTGTGTGTGTGTGTGTGTGTGTGTGTGTGTGTGTGTGTGTGTGTGTGTGTGTGTGTGTGT
>JADHZB010002044.1:4112-26209 GCA_015657535.1 Nephromyces sp. MM_2019 | reverse complement strand
ACACACACACAATATATACACACACACACAATATATACACACACACACAATATATACACACACACACAATATATACACACACACACAATATATACACACACACACAATATACACACACACACAATATACACACACGCACAAATTGCTTGTTTTACCTTTCAAAATAACAAGATGAGGTGTACCATTTGAGTGTTTCTTTTGTTGTTGATTCAGAGCCATGAGCTTCAATTTCATCGAGTGTGTTAACATAACTAGTGTGTGTAAAATTAAAATAAAGGGTGAGGTGTGTGTGTATAAATACAACGCTTAGTTGTGTGTATATCAATTAAGTGTTAATAAATACTTTTAAATATGCATTTGGTTTTTATATACTTTCAGTGTAATATTATACACACACCCTGCACAAATTGAATCATAACACACACACTATGTCACATACACAATCACACACACTCACAGTTAAGCACACTACGGACAGCTATCATATATATACATAGAATAGAAAAAAACGCGCATTACACTCATATACATACCTAATAAACACTCACACACACAAGCACACCCACATACACAACATACACACACATACATACACACACACACACACACACACATACACACACACATATATATATACATACATATATATATACATTATACTAACCCATAAGTTCGTTGTAAAATTTTCATAATAATTTGGTAGTCAGCGTCATCAAATGGTTTCCCCAAATCGGGGATTTTGAATTTTTCATATTCATCCAACACATACCTAATGTGTATAATGTAGTTACACACATATATATATATATATAGAGATTAAATAATTACACACACACAAAAATACTTTTATATAGGCATAATATATTGAATGTAATAATAATAGATTTAAGATTCTATATAGTAGTAATAAAATTCATATACGAACATGATTAAAGTCTTTGGGTGTATTTATATATCTATATATATTTGTATTTACAACACACAAATCACATTCAAACATATACACCAACATAAACACACACATACACACACACATATACACACACATACACACACACATATACACATACATATACACACACATATACACACCCACATACACACACACCCACACACCACACACAAACATACAAACACATACTTTAATGAGGCTTTAATTCCTTCAAGGAAAGATTTAAATAATGGCTTATTTGATTGTGTTGCCTGTTCACTCTAAATCAAAAAAACTGTATTTTCAAATCTTTATAATAATAATGTGTGTAGCTACATATACACACAATTTAAAAATTTTAGAGTATATAGTATATATAGTCAATACACACACACACACATACACACACACACACACACACACACACACACACACACACACACACACACACACACACACACACATAATTTACGTACCACCCATAAACGTAATTGTGTGCAGGCTAACAATGAAATATCGTGGAGTAGTTGAATACGCCCACAATTAATTTCTTGGCCATTTTCATCAAACCATAGAGATGTGCAAATAGGCTCCCAACATTGACCTATGAAATAAATAATATACACACTTACTATATATAACAAACAAACACAAAATAAATGATACACACAAATACGGTATTACACACACACATACAATGTTACACACTAACACACGATGTATAACACGCAAACAAAAATAACATAAATTCGAATCATTTATATATATATATATATAGTATAGATCATTCAGTGCATGTATATACAGTAAATGATAAAAAATTATATTCACAGAAACAAAAAATCGTGTGCACACCAACAGAATATCTAAAAGTAAAAACAATAAAAATTATGTGTGTATATATACACATGTACACATAAACATGCACACATATGTATCTTAACACCTACACGCATGCACACATACATACATAAACACCTACATACATGCAAACATACACATATAAACACATGCGCACGTGCAAACATGCACACATCAACAAATGCATACCTACACACATACACATATACACACATGCGAACATAAACACATGTGCCCTCCCCCCACCAACCCTACACACACACACACACACACATACCTAATACATTAG
Source organism: Nephromyces sp. MM_2019 (assembly GCA_015657535.1). NCBI lineage: Eukaryota > Apicomplexa > Aconoidasida > Nephromycida > Nephromyces > Nephromyces sp. MM_2019. The sequence continues at coordinate 24,128 of JADHZB010002044.1, read as the reverse complement.
ATGAAAGTATACCTAATTGGTGTGCCCAATACCAAATATATTGGGGGTGATTTGGATCAAACATTAACCAATTGGCCCCCAAATCAACTCTCTCTATTTCTAATATATTTTGATCATCTGTTACACACTCCTTCATTTTAACTGTGCACACTCTCCCCCCTACAGCCTCTTTACCCTCAATAACTATAAATTTTAGTCCCAATTTTTCTAATATATAGGCAGCCATAAGTCCACTAATACCTCCCCCTACAACAGCTACATGATACACATCTTCATCCACATCTTGCACACACAACTCTTCTAGGGGAGGTGTACATCCAGACACACTTGGAGGTATACATATATCACCCCTTGTCAAATTTACACCATTATCACAGTAACACACATCTACATATTGTGATAAACCACTCAATGAAAATTGGGCAGAGGGGAGTGGTTGTGGGAGTGAAGTGTGTGTACGTACAATACTACAAAATAAACTATCTAAATACACATCTACGAAATCTGTTTGTAATGAAATTATGGGAAATACACCATTAGATGAAAATTGAGGGGGACTAGGTAATGTGTAACGATGTGTATAACGATATGACCAATAATCATACAATGAATTAAACTGTATATCTGTGTGTGGATTGATGTGTGTAAGTTGAGTATGATCTTCTATCAAATCAGATTTTTTTGGGGTGTGTGTAGATCGTCTATGTTGATTAATATATGATAAACGTCTCGTTGATCGTATTGGACGTTTTGAATTGCACACATCTTCTGACATATGTAAAGAGCTAGGGGGAAGGGGTTGAGAAGTGTGTGTTGGGTGAGGTGAAGGTGTAGTGGAGTGTGTGTAAGGGGGTGGAGTGAATGTGTAGGGTGGGATGGGGTGGAGCGTTGGAAAATGTGTGTAGGGTAGGGTGCGAAGCCGGGGGGTGTGGGGGGGGGGGTAAGTATGTGTATCAGGTGTGTGATAGGTAGAGTGGTGAAGAGTAGAAGTATGTGTGTAGATTGGGAGTTATAGGAGTTAGGAAGTGTGTATGTGGAGTGTGTGTGTAGAGTAGTGAATAGGATGTGCAGATGTGTGTGTGTTTAGTTGTTTGGTGGGCGTGTTTTAATTGGTATATGAATATCTGTGTGTATCCCATATAGTCCAATGAGAAGGTGTGTGTGTGTCTATGTCTAGGCGCTGTCTACAAAGAGTGAGTATTTGACTTGCATTCGGAAATTCATGTTGTATTGTGTAACTATAAAAAAAGTGTCCATTTCTGGATAATAGGCATCTGTGAGTATATTTATTTATATATTTATTAGTATGTCTGTCAGCGTATATTTATATTCATGGATATTTGAAGATGTTAAAATAATTTATTTGAATGTAACAATAGTGTATCTATATATATATTTGTGAGCATCATATACCTGTTTGTAAATATATATATATATGTGTTTGTGTAAAAATATGTATATATATATGTGTATATATATATATATATATGTATATATCTAGATTAATACACAAAGATGTGTATATAAACACATTTAGGCTAATGTGTGATAAAATTTAATAAGTCTACTTACGCTTTAAATTAAAATTTGGTTGAATTTGTAAATATATTTTAGATTCATGACTTATGTATAAATTAATAAGCACATGGTTTTTGTTTTGTTTAAGTTTGTGATTTTTATGTGCGTTTAATTTATGTATATGTGTAATTTATGTGTATTTATAATTTGTGTGTATGTATAATTTCTCTGTATAATTTGTGTGATGTGTAATTTGTTTATCACACTTAATTGGCAAATCAATGTATAAATTATAATTGCAATCAGTAATTAAAGTTTATTATATGTGTGTATTAGTAAGATGCAATTCATAAACCTAAATCTTATAACTTTTGTGTATGTACCAAACGCTGACTGGATGGATGAGCCAACAAAAAGAGTGCACACACTAAGACTAGTAGAGTGTACATACACTAGAAGCAAATAATGCTAGCTCTAGCAAATTAGGCCGATAAACTTGGAGATTATTATTCAAAGCAAAATTAAAGCACACGACTATATTACACTGACCTACCAACTACTAACAAAATCAAGACGTTCTAATTTCAACAAAACACAAGAATTTTTGAAGGGAAACCTAAAGAACTCGAAGAAAATTCAAGAAAGAAAGAGAAGAACAGAATTCTCATTCTTTAAAAACTTTATTGAGAACTTCAACTTTATATTTATATTCCAACTATGAAAAATATAGTATTTAACCCTCTATTTTCCTTCAAAATTTGAGCTACGGAAAATAAAACATTTTACTCTCTATTTTGCCCCAAAATTTGAGCTACAAAAAATTATAGATTTTACCTTTTATTTTCTCCCAAAATTTGAGCAATTGTTAAGCAGCCAAAAAAACAACATTATGAGTTCTCTTACATTCTTTTTCTCCAAAAAATACAACAGAATTTAAATTAAAACAAAAAAATTGATACATTTTACATCTTTTATTGAGAAACATATCTTTCAACATATCACATTATAAACTCACATAACTGTAGTTACTCCTCATTGCACACACAAGGCTAGTTACACATACGCTAGTGACTAGGAAAATAGAATTGAAAATCATGTCAAAATGTTAAGATATAACAGTGTATGTGATGTGTAAACTTGATAATTAATTAATTAATGTGTAAAAATCATAGTTTATTAAATACATCGTACTACTTGTCAATATATGTGTAAATATTGTAATAGTTGTGGATGACTATGTGTGTATTGAAGCATATTTGTGTAGGTTTGCTTAGGGAAATGTATGTAGTCGTGTGTAATGCATTTTAAAACATTGGTTTTAACAAGTTGTTTGTGTGTATATCTCATTTATCTAAACAGAACAATTTTCAACATCTTAATGCCTCGCTGTTATACTGTAAAAATATTATCTGTGTTTTATTATATATAAAAATAATATATTTGTATATATATATATATAAGAGTTGATGTGTGTGTATTATGTTAGAAATAACCCATAAATTTTAGTTACACTTTATTTGTATAATATTAAAAAAGTAATTCTTTTTATGACTCTTATAAATAGTTTGCTAATAAAATATAGTTGCAAACTTTTTAGAAAAATAAAATTTGAATGTAATAATAAAAGTATTTAAGATATTGTAAATAATTTTGTTTCCATAAACAAGTCAATTTAAAAATTGAATATATTGTTGGTTGCTTGGGTTAACTACACACATACATCTCTGAATAAACAATCATTATAGTGCAATTTTAACCATTTCTATACAAATCCACACAAAACCCACAAATTACACAAACACATCATAACACACACACATATTTTTAAGGTATATGGATTTCAAATTCATCAGACTCAGTATACACGTATCGAAATGTATTGTACTCATATTTATTTTCATTTCTGTGTGTTCGTAATATATCTGTAGGCATTGGCCCAAATACAGCGCTATTTTCAATTTCATCTTCGTCAATAAATTTCGAAAAGTTCGTCGATTTTGTATGGCCCTGTATTAATCCAGATGCCTCTATGTGTGTGTGTGTTGTGAGGGGAACTGTATCCTATAATGTGTGTGTGTAAAGGTAAAGGGTGGGGGAAGAAGTGTGTGTGTACAAGGGCAAAGGGTGGGGTGGAGGTGTCTATATGTAAGGAGTAGGCATATGTAGGGGAGGGGTGGAAGGAAGTTGTGTTTTTGTTAGCTTGTGAATAATGTACGATGGTTTTTGTGTGTGTATGGTAAGATGGGTGTAGCGTTTGGGAGGAGTTGGGAGTTATGGAATGTATCTGAGTTTCATGTCTATATGTGGTGGTTTTGGACATATATATGTTTGTATTTTCCAATTATTTATGTGTAAAAAGTGTATGTGAGTTGATTGAGTTTTATGTTGGTGATGGCTTGCATACTAGGTGCTCATGTCATTAGATATATATATTTTTAAATATTTGTTTGTATGTGTGTATATAGTATTAATGATTAACTTACAAAGGATCTCAATGAATCAAATGCTTAAAAAAAATTGTCTGTCGTAATACCTTGGGCCCCAAATGCATACTTATAATTTAATTGCATTCCGAAATCCCATAATTCATAGCCTAAGTGTGTGTGTGTGTTTATGAAGTATGTGTGGTGTGTGGGTGAGTGTGTATCGGATGTATATAAATATACGCTAATATAAACATAGCTTTGGTCAAAGGTATATGTGTGTCCAATAGAGTATACATACAACCACAGGCGCACGGATGTAATTAACATCTATTTAATTACAAATAAATATTCACACGCTCCTAACCCTCTCTTTTAAGTAATTTTCCCAAGGCACACATTTGTATAGTGCCAGTTGTTTTCAATATGGAAGCCAGAAAGACTAGTATAACATTTGCACACAGACACTGTAACACATAGATACACATACATAAGCACGCATAAACGCTCACACACATAAACACATACACTATAAGTACACATATATACACATATACACACACACAAACACACACACAAACACACACACATACACACACACACGCATCTTCAAAACAAACATCCAATTTCTCCAGCAACCAGTTTGTTTTCCCGCCATAACTCCACACTATTGAAATGAACCTTCCGCTTTGGGTTGGATTTATATCTGTTGAATATATATTCATCAATTTCTACATACGCAGATATATACATTTACACATACTTACATGTTTTGGTGTTTAAATAGTACGAATAGTTTGTTGTGAGTGCTTTAATGTATATATGTGTTTATTTTATTATTTCTGTCAGTGTTGGACAATTTGGTGTATTTATTTACGCGTATATGTATATATAATTTTATTTTCTTTGTGTACTATAATATATATATATGTATTGTTTTACGTAGTATGTATTTAAACATATATATGTGTGCATTATAAAATGTGTATGTTTTGATTTAGGTACTATATTTTGATGAGTGTGTATGGTATGAGATGTGTGTAAAACATTTTACCCAAGTAGTAGGGCTAAGTATAGACTATATAAGAGTATAGAGCGTGTATATAAAATATGAAAGAGTTGTGGATATATTGATATGTTATATGAGCCATGTATATAAATGATAGATAGGTATACATAATTGTGTTAGAGTATGTAGTCATTTATGCTTGTGTGTGTGTATGTATGTATGTCTATGTTTGTATATGTGTGTATATGTGTGTGTGTATGTATGTATGTCTATGTTTGTATATGTGTGTGTATATATATGTGTGTATTACTTTTTGGATTATTGGGTATACACAATTATTTTTGTGTGCCTTGTTAATTTCTCTAAAGGCATATAAATTTTGTACACATTTGATAAGGATATTTTATTCAAAAAATATTGAAAAAGTAAAAAGAATATTTAAGTGTACGTACATCAACTGGGTCCTTATTAATGGTAATTTGATAGCGTTTACTTTGTTTTCTACGTACTCTTGAGATGTGTAAATTATCCAAATAAATTACACATCTTATGATGTGTAATTTAAATAAGAAAATATATTCTGAATTTACAAAAAACACGTACCTTCATATTTAGGATACATACATAATCAATTGGGTATATTTCTAAGAAACACACATATATATCTAGAGTTAAAGGCTTATGAATATACCTGGATCGCTATAAGATATTCTGCTACACATTGGTAGGAATCCCCGGTAATACATTCGTTCAACTAACTATGTTTTTGTAATATTTGACCAGCACATGTCTACACACAAATATAAGCATACAGTTACACACTATATACACACACATTATATATGCACACACTGTAAACACTATATACGAACACATTGTATACACATACATTACATATGCATGCACCTACTATACGCACCTACACCCAAAAAATACACACCTTCACCCCCAGACTCACTCCCTCAAAATACACAAACACTTCTTCACACCCACCGCACATTATACACACACACTATATACACACTCTATATACACACACACTATACACGCGCACTATATACGCACATACTATATACGCACATACTATATACATACACTTTATACACACACATTATAAACAAACGCTATATACACATACACTATACACACATACTATACACACATACTATACACGCACACACCACCACATCCCCCTTCCTTTCATCTACCAATTTTATTTATGAGAAATTTCCTAAGTAAACTTAAATGGTGATATCAAGATACAAAAGGAAATCGAAGAGAATAAAAGATTGCTTGATCTCTTGGGTAAGTGCTATTTGTAATATTTAAATCAACAAATTTTAAGAGTTCAAAGTTTAAATCAATGAGTGATTTTATACAATGATTAACATAAGGTATTCGAAATAACATAGGATCAAAATCATCCTCATCTTCACTTTCGGTAACTACATTTTTCATAATCATTTAAACATGGTTATAAAATATGTCAATTTGATTCTATTTAATATAGATAATCAACCAATTATACAAATTTGAAGTAAGGGTGTAAAATATATTAAATTGAGTGTTTTTAGTATAGATAATCAACAAATTATATACATTTTAAAATGAGGGTTTAAATATGTTGAATTAATTATTTGGTGATCAACAAATTATACAAATTTGAAATGTGGGTATCAATTAAAATAAATTGAGTATTTTTAATATAGATAATCAACAAATTATACACACTTGAAATGGGGGTATAAAATATAATGAATTGATTACCTTTGATATCGACAAGAGATGGATCATAATCATCAGTCATATCTTCACTTTCCATAGGTATGGAGATATCATATTTTGACTCATTCGTCTTGTAATGTTTTCCTATCTTGTATATGGAGGAGGGTGAAAAACAATTAAGACTTTCTTTAAACCTGCGTTTAGGTTTATGTATATATGTAGACATGTATTGAATTATATATTTGTCTAACATCTCCCAACATGAAAAGGGAGCCTTTATCGTTAAAATCGAAATTGCTGCACAATATTCAGTTACATTAACTTGTGAAATGTTATCCATAGTATACGAGAGTGTGTAAGGAAGTTTGTGTGGGTGAAGTGGGTGTGTGTGGGTGGAGAGGCTGTATGGATGGGTGCAGGGTGTGTGTGTGTGGGTGAAGTAAGTGTGAGTGGATGAAATGGGTGTGTGTGGATGGAGTGTGAGTGTGTGTGTGTAATAAGTGTGTAAGAAGTGGTTGGGTGGGTGGAGTGTGTTGATCGAGTATGTGTGTGGGTGGGCGTAGGGAGTGTGGGTAAAAATGAGTGGAGAGGGGGGTGGGGTAACTGAGAGTGGGTTTAAAAGGTTGTATGTGAATTGAGTGTGTGTATGTAGGGTGTGTGTGTATATAGGGTAAGTATAGGGTATTGGTGTGTATAGGAGCTTAGTACGTATAAGTATAAGATGGTGTGTTTGTATAGAAAGTTGTTGAAATGTGTATAGGTAGTTTTGTATGATGAAATTTAGACAAAAATTGCCAAATTATTGATATTATATTGATTTTGGCTTGAGTTGTTTAAATTGTTAAGTTAATGACTCTTTATGCACTTTATGCACTTGCAGCAATAGCTAATGGTGCATACACATACTGCTTTCACGCCTTATGCTAAACACAGTGATGTCAGCCTTATGCTAAACACAGTGATGTCAGCCTTATGCTAAACACAGTGATGTCAGCCTTATGCTAAACACAGTGATGTCAGCCTTATGAGATATGAATATAAGTTTGTATTTATTTGCTGATGATTACATATTACTAGTGTAGTATAGTTAGTATATACAAATATGAATGAAACAACTTGTAGAGTCTCTTAGTTATTTGTTTTGTTAGAGACTATCATATCATTCGTTTTACTTTTTGACCTCTCTTTGTTATGGGAACTTAAGTCAGTTATTACAGGTGTAGTTTTGTATAACACACAATGTTTATGTAGGAGGTTTGGGGGAACGTTGAGACAAAAAACTAAAACTTTCTTAACCTAAAAAAAGAATTAAATTGTCAAGCTTTGGATGAAATTGGTTAAGAAAAATAACTGGTTTTCTTTAGCTTTTCTAAAGATTTAAAAAGCTTTCTTGGACCCTCCTTTGGCGGAACTTATTAATTTTTATTTAGAGATTCCTGCTTTTGCGATATTTCTTATAGAACTTCTAAAATTCGTAAAAATTTTTGATACAAGTTTTTCTTATGGAGTTGACTTGCTAGAACATGTTGGTCTGGTTAGGTATAGGCCATTCTAGCCTTTAGTTCTATTAGGTCAATATACCTAGCATTGTTTATATTTCATGTATGTACACTCTCTTTTATTCATTGTTTTCCCTCTTAGATACAGTTCCACTTTGTTGTTTAGCCAGTAGGTATACACCGTTTTCTAGATGATGTGTGTGGAAATTACACACATTTATCATATATACAAACACTCGCTCACACACAAGCCCATGCACACACACAAGCGCACCTACACAAACAAGCGCACGCGCACGCACACACTCACGCACACACTCGCGCGCACACACATACACATATATATATATATTCATCTATGTATTTTTTTTGCTCTTGACTATGTTTTAACCCTTACACAAGAAAATGACCCTTCAACAGACTTCTAGATATTTATTCGAATTACTTAAGCTTTGTGTACATATTTTATAAACATTCTTATCTGAATTGAATTACTGACACAGGAATTGTGTATATTTAGAAAAATTGAAAAACTACTCAAGTAACTTATATCACTTTTTGAATTAATTGATTGCGTATGGATGTACATGTGATGATACATGACTATGTGATTGTTTGTATATATGTGTGTATATATATTTGTGTATTTGTATGTGTGTGTGTAAATAAGTTTGCAAGTACATGACTGCGTCTATAAGTAGTATATATATATGTATATGTAATAATTTCTATTCAATTAGAGTAATATCAATTAAAAATTAATTTTTTTTTAGAAAAAATAATGTCGAAAGTATTATCTGTATAACTATGAATTACAATTTCCCTATTGCGTGTGTGAACATAATGTATGTTAGCCATATGTAATTGTGTGTATAAATATATATGTGATTTATGAGTGTGTGTAAATTATTTTTAATAATACAAACGAATTATAAACAAAAAAAACCACAAAAAATGTCAAAAATAACAAATTTTGGTTAAGGTTTTTCGATTTGGAAATTAAACAAAAAATAATTATAAAAATTTATAAAGGCGGTCGTTGTATATATATGTTTTATGTATGTTTGTGTAGGTGTCTTGTGTATGTATGCTTTGTGTGTGAGTGCGTGTGTGATGTGTCTGTTTGTATGTGTAAGTATGCTTGCAAATTGGATATTCTTATGCTAGGGTGAGCCACTGGAAAAAAACAACATTTAGAATTCAAAGATATATAGTGCATGTGTATTGCGTATATAAATATATTATGCGTGGGTATATCAGATATGGACGTATTCTGTGTATATTATTTGTGTGTCTGTTGTGTATGTGAGAGCATACTTACTTTCTTGAAGTCATCAAAATCAACTTCTCCATTTTGGTTCGTATCCATTTCTTTGTAAAGTGTGTGTGCATCATGTTCAGTAATACACGTAAAAGAGTGGGCCTTCATCATTTTCTTAACAGTTTCAATAGTCATTGTTTTTTTACCAGTAGCAGGATTGGTTACTGAGGTATGTGTGTGTAAATATTTATGTTTCTAGAGGTGTAGGTGTATGTATAAAGTAGGGGGGAAGGAGTAGGAGTTTAGGGTGTTGATAGGGAGGGAAGGTGTATGTAATGAGGGTGTGTATGTCTTTAGAATTTAGTGGGGAAACATGTGTGTAGTGAGGGTGTGTGTATGTGTATATGACTGTGAATGTATCCATAACTCGTAGATAGGTTTGTAACTCTAAAATTTTTCAATTAATTATAGAATAATGTATATAAATGTGGCTGCAGCTTATAAGGGGTAGAAATTGATTAAAATTAGATGACACAAACCTGCATTTTGTTCAAATTCAAGTTGTATATCAACTGAGTCAAACCCCTCAAAATTATCTCTGAGAGATTTCTTGTCAACATAAAACATCGCTTCAACAAATTCACCAAGGTCTATCAAATTGTTTTGGTCTTTATCGTATTCTAGACACATAAACATATATGTATATATAAGCATACATTTATACACATACACAGCTTACATAAAAACGCACAAACACATACATAGAACAAACACAGCACACGCAGCAAACACACGCACAACACAATTTCACACACACGTATACATATACACAAAGCATACATAAACACACACACATACACAATATGTACATAAATTACACATACATATATATATATATGTATATATATAGTGTAAATAAATCAAGTGTGAGTGTGTATAAATTACTTTTTAAGAGTTTTGATTTTTCGAGTGAAAAATTAGGTGTTTTCTGTAAATCGGCCTGCGAAATATAACCATCGTGGTCTCTATCGAAATAATCAAATGCCTTTTTCCAAATAATTAAATCTAAATAATTTAACATGTGTGTATGTAGATTTTATTCAATTCAATTAGTTTAAAATGTGTGTATGTGTAAGTTTACAGTAGTTCAAATAATCGAAAGTGAGTGCATGTAGATTATTGATATTCAATTCAAGTAATTTAAAATGTGTATAAATGTATATATGGGCTATTATATCCCAGTTTAAATTTCTTTCTACACACCTCCCTAATTCTCCCACACATCAATTGTCCACACTATCTGTTGGCCTCATCCCCTCTATTTATCTTTTTATTAATCCTACCCCCAATTAGATACCATCCCAGACACAAACATACACATCCACAATAATTATTGGACAACTAATTCAACATAGCACTGTATAAACACTGCACATATATTAAAGACAAACGTGTTTTATTGAACCAAGTTGTATATACCTATTTCCAACAAATATGTTTAAAACATATGTGCCCCCCCCACAACCAACGCACCCCTCTTCCACCCAGATAAACACACACACTTTCGCCCCTCCTCCAGCCCCACTCCTCACACACACACACCTGTGTTATTATAAATAGTAAGGTTCGTGTATTGTTCTTTCCATTGTGTAACGGTAGCATCATCATAGGTATTTTCAACCATCATGGCCCAGTAGTCCTCAAAGGGAGTATTGGGAGTTTGATCGTTTTCATTTGCCTTCGTTTTGTTATTCCAGACTTTTTTTTTTGAGAAGGAGGCAAATGGGTAGTGTTTGGAGGTAACGAAAGGGGAGGGAGACCTCCAATTGGAGGTATTTGGGGAGGGAATGATAGTAAAGGGGCATAGTGGGATGTTCAAGGAGGTCGGTGCGTGTGTGTGTGTGTGATAGGTGTTTCTAATGGAGGTAAATGGGTATAGACGAGTCCTCCATAGTGTGTAAGAAGGTGAGTATGAGAGGACTTTGAAGATCATGTTTGGAGACAAATGGGAGAGATGTTATTTGGGTCGTTGGTGGGTGGGGAGAGAAAGTGTTGCTTGTAGTGGGTGTTACGAGTGGGATATATATATGTTTGTGCGTGTTAAGAGTAATGTGTGTGTGTGTGTGTTATGAGTGTAAGAATATTATGTGTATGTCGTTTGTGTATTAAGAATGCTGCGAGTGTATACGAATTAAGAATCGATTGGTGTATATTTGAATTCCTAGGTAAGTGTAAATTTAGAATATAGGTGTATGTAGATGTAAATGATGTGTGTCAAACGAGCGTTATGGAAATGTGGTGAGTTACAATATTTAGTGTTTAAGTTGTGTATATATATATATATATATATATATATGTAACGTTATTGTAATTAAATGTATGTGAAATAAATATGTTTATATAACAAAGGTGTGTGTGTATATGTTCAATAAAAAGGTGTGCGTATAAAATGTAAATATTTTATTTATATTAGAGGTATGTAATTTAATTCAGGTGTAGGGATGTGCATGTAAAAAGACTGGTCAAGTATGTGTGTGTGTGTGTCTGTGTGTAAATTATAGAAAGCCAAACAATATGGATTCGTGTGTATATAGATGATTAAAGATGTGACAACAAATCTGATTAAGAATTTTAGTACATATGTGTGTATGTGTAAATAGTAGGCATTAGTGTGTAGAGTTATGTCGTTGGGTGTGTGTACATTAGAAGTAGCGTTGATTGCTTGAATCTTTGATCTAGATGAGCTTGTTTGTGTGTCATATGTGTTTGTGTATAAATGACATTTGTGCGTGTGTGCTTCTTAGGTGTGTGTGAGGGCTTGTGTGTAAAATGTGTGCGTGCTAGTGTGTTAAATGTGTGGGTGTGGGTGTAACTACATGAGTATGTGCTCGAGTGTTTGTCAGGTGTGTGTTCATGTGTAGTTATTAGATGCGTGTGTTCAAATATTTGTAGTGTACGTGGTAGACATGTGATAAGATTTATGTGTGTAAATATGCATATTATTAGGTTTGTGTATATATAATTAAACTTGTTCCCATTTAGTTTACACATATTATACAATATACAATACATATATATATATATATATATATATATGTGTGTGAGTGTTTACACATAATTTATTTAAATTTTAAATTATACCATTTATTTCTAATTTTATATACAACATGGCAGGCCACTCGGAAAAGAAAAGGGTCAAAGAGGCCTCTAAATATACCTATTATTATATGTTGGCAATTTTAGTAAATTCGGTAATAATTTAAACATCACACACACACACACACACATACACACACACACACACACACACTTAAACACACACACACATATAAACATACACACACAAACACAAATACACACACACACACATTCAAACACACACACACACACACACACACACACACACACAAACATAAACACATACACACACACATAAACACACACACAAACACACACACACACCCATGGATATATATAAATATATATATATATATATTTATTGACACTTCTAAACATCAATGTATGTGCATACATATATCATATCCCTCTACAAACTCCCACGTGCCATATCCTCCTATACATACATATAGAATACACCTACACGCACAAATCACACTCTAACATTAATAGAACAATTCACATATTTTGAGGCACAAACTCTCGAACTTACTATTCTAAGGCAATATATATAAATATATGTATGTGTGTAATTTATAGGCTACAAATTTACCCATACGATTTTATATCAAATATAATAGTTTTGGAACTTTACACATTTTAGCAACTATTTTTGTTTACATTTGTTATTATTTTACTTTTTCCACAATTAGATCAAATATACTACAAGGTGTACCTTTTACGTAAGTATGTGTGTGTGTGTGTGTGTAAATAAAGAAAAAAGTATGGGCGGGCGTGTGTACACAGTAAAAGATATGTGTATGTGTGTGTATATAATTAAAAATAAATAGATATGCATATATGAACATAATTTTTGAAAATTGTATAAATATTTGCGTGTGTATATCATAGTTTGTGGATTTCTATTTGATTGTATGTGTTTATGAAAATACAATCATAATCCTATTTGTGTGTGTATATAATCCTCCACTTTTATAAATATTATAGATCTATGTTTATGTGTAAAATTATCCAGAAGCCTATGTGTGTGTGCACATATATAATCATAAATCTATATATGTGTATCCATTTTTCATGTGTACATATATAATCATAAATCTATATATTGGTATACATTCATTTTCCATGTGCAATCATATCATACATCTATTATGTATATTTATTTGATTATATGTGAATTTGTATATTTGTATATGGTTTAGGTACTTCAATGATATATTTATTATTGTAGGGATTGCCCATTTTTTTAGTTCATTTACGGACTGGGCTTGGTTGTTCGTTTTGAGTATTCCGGGCTATATAATTTACAAATTAATTTCATGGTTTTTAGACTGGGTGTTTACACCTGAAGAGGTGTGTATGTGTGCGTTGATGTGTGGAGTGTGTGTGTTTTGGTGCATGGAGGGGGTGTGTGCTTGTGTGTGGAGAGTATGTGCCTTTGTGTGTGGAATGTGTGTTTGTGCGTGGAAGGTGTGTGTGTGTGTGGAATGTGTTTGTGTGTATGGAACGTATGTGTGTATGTGTGTGTAATGTATAGCGTGCATTGCCTGGAGTGTATATGTGTTGCTATATATTCGCACTTATATATACACTTGTGTGTGTAAAGTTATATATGGGTATGTTTTAATGCGCATGTGTGTATGAATGTGTGTGTGTGTTTGTGTAATGAAATGATGTTTAGGACAAAACAGAAGACCCACGATATCAAAAAAAAATGAAAAAGTTGGAAAGGCAGGCCAAAATGGGAAAAATTAAATTTATAAATAAAAATCAATAAATTTATTTAACTTATTTTTATATTCAAACAATCAAATTCTACAAATTTTAATCTTATTCTTTACTATAAGTTATATTACAAAATTTGTTTAATTAAGCACAAACATATATTTAAAAGTGTATAAAATCTATCCAAATTGTTGCCGTTTGTGTTATTTAAAGTAAACTATAAAGTTAAAATAAAAATAATAAATACACACAAATACATGCTTTTGAAAAACACTCAGTACATATTTACAATTTGGGCATCACACATATCCTCAATTACATTTATATACAACTATAATTATATATATTTATATATTAATCTTCGGGAATGTTCATCAGTATCAATAAACTATATATATATATAAATATAAAAAACATAGGCATATTTGCCTAAAATTATATCAAAGTCAATACGACATATATATATATGGATATATTAAACGTGCATTAACAAAAGGGTGAAACATTATTATGATAGATGTGCATCAAGCATTCATAATTAAAAAGAGTTTGAACATATTTAGATAGAATATTTACACACTCGCACATGTATAATTAAATTAAATTAAATTGAAATAGGAACTATTATTAGAAGCCAAATAAAATGTTACATCAAAAATTTGAAGTGTGTATGCATTGCTCACACACACGGGATATCTACACTACCTTATCTTTGAACATATAACCTCAAATCTAAGACTTGCTCGACCTCAACACAGACACACGCACACAACCCCTAACATACACATACAACCTCAACACTCACTCTCCCTAACTTCAACGCATACACACATTTATATCATTTAACTTATATATACAAGACATCTCAAATAAATTTATAAATTTATCTTGAGTGTGATTATATAAGTAACAAACAAATTTATAATATAACACCCTTTTAAATTATCCAAAACAAATTTGGGGGAAAACACGCACATAAACATTGAGGATGTCCAGACAGATGTTTGGTGGGAATGGTAAGATAAACATTATTAATACCTAATATGTTTGCATGACCACATACACATACAGAAGATCCACACACAGATAGCAAATCCGCAAGCATACACTGAATTTACATTAACAACATTAAAAACACACACATATATACCAAACACATTCTATTCCCATACTAAAGATCCTTATATACACACTGACATTATCATTCGATATATAAACAAATAATATTTAACATCTTATAACTAATAGCAAATCGAGTTTATACATAATCACCAAATGTACACACAATCGTATATCATATATGCACACACACACAAAAGCTTTAAGTCTACAAAGACACTTTGTCTGGGTTCTCTTTAATTTTAACTTTTTTAAGCACAATCATACCATCTCCTTTAAAATTTTCATTTAGACACCTAATTATAATTTTATACACACAAACATCATATACTAACCACATACCCACACACACTCCCTTACAGATAGACACATACATTTACATATACATATATTTACCAGATTTTTCATTTCCTACACACACACACCTACTCACATATCACACTATAGGCACATATACACACATTCAAACATATATACACACTCTCGCACATATGACATAAACAACTATACATATATACACACATTTGTACACACACACATAAACACAAACACACACATACCTATACACAAACACACACATACCTATACACAAACACACACACACCTATACACACACACACACCCACCTATACACACACACATAAACACACACACACCTATACACACACACATAAACACACACACACATAAACACAAACACACACACACCTATACACACACACATAAACATACACACACATAAACACACACACATAAACACAAACACACACACACCTATACACACACACATACCTGAACACACAAATATATTTATATATATATACCAGAAGGGACATTAAAAAATTTTAAGAGTTTGGCAACGTCCCTCTCTGACCGTGTAAATATTCTACAACAGGCAGAGAAATTAACAAAATCGCAAATTTCCTTTGAAAATAAAAAAACATCAAAAATAAACAAAAAAATTGTAAATGAAATAAATACACACACACGAGCCAATGTAGTATTGCCCCAATTATCATATAGTGGACAATCAAGTTCTGCAAACACCTCTTTTTCTGGTATACACTTTTTTGTAAAAATTGCACATGCACATCTCTTTTCTTTTGAATGATTAGGGCGGGGTGAGGAGGAAGATTATATACGTGTATGTAGAGTTTGGGAAACTGGGATGGGTTATACAACGCATGGTTTATATTTTATTTATATATATAAATAAGTGTGCAAATACGTGTGTGAAAACGCTGTATAAATTGGTTTAATTTTTCAAAAAAAATACATTTAATATGAGGCATGTGCCTGTAAATGTGGAACCTATTTAATAACATTTGCCTCATCATCCAATTCTTGTACAAATGTGTGACATTTAAATCATGCGTTCGTTTGTATGTGTGTGGTTGTGTGTTTGCATATTTACAAATTTATCTATTTTATATATATATTAGATGATTTCTCAACCCGGAGTAAGCCCCCTATAAAATTTGGATTAGATATACGAAGAAATACATATTTTGGAGGCAATGGATCATATGAACCCACGCAATTAAAAGATAATCTTACACAGAAATTCGCACCAAAGACTACAGTAGCTAAAGGTACTTGTATAAACATCTATCTTCGAGTTGTGTGTGTAATATTTATTTTATAATTTACAGCACGACCTGTTGGTAGGCCAGGAAAGAATAGCAAACCTCCACCAAAAAGTAAAAAAATTAAATCCACCCCCCTATGTGTAGATGTTTCGCTTTCACACACTTAAACATTAGCTGATCAATTATATCTATTTTTAAAGAGTTTACTTTTTACATACATATTTTCACACTTGAATAAATATACATGCACATATTTATGTATGCCTACGTACATGAGCAAGTAAAGACTCTCAAATTTATGCAAACACACAGAAACAAACATTTATATACACACAAATACATACACATTTATAAACTTAATTATACGCGTACACACAAACGCTCTCATTTTCATACCCTTCACTCTAGATAAATTGACTGTCAAGGGTAAACAAAGTAAAGTTACACACCAAGATTTAAACATTAGAAATAGAATTTCAAAACTTGACAAATGGCAAGATTCGGATAATTATGAAGACATGGATAGAGTACAAACACACAGAAGAACACAAATTTCAAAAACACTAGCTATACCAAACAAAGGCCAAAGTAATTTATACACAATTTTTTTTATTACAAATGTTTGTTAATGACAGAGAGGGAAGTGGATGGGTGTATCTATATGTATCTATTTCACAAACTTGTGGATTGATCTTTTGATAAATTTTTGTATGTATTTGTGTGTGTGTGTATAGATCTGTAAATAAATATGTACTTACATATATATGTTTGTGTATATTTATTATTTTGCGTGTGTTTAGATCTTTGTACGTGTAGAACTGAGTGTTTATGTGTATATGTGGATAGATGTGTTTGTGTCTTATATATAAATCATCTATATTTGAGTTAATTTGTGTGCTTGTATATATATATAACTGTGTGTGTATATATGTATTTTTAATGTAAATAAATCAAATCAGCAAGTTTAATGAGTGGAAATTCAGGCTTTCAATTATATAACAAAGAAATGATAAAATCGAAAATTACAGAAGATAAAAATAACTACAAACCTGGGATTACATCTAGTAAGAAAATGACAATAAATACACACATAAATCACACACTTGCACACACATACACATACACGCATATACAAACAATTGCACATACCTATACACACTTGCATATACCTACACACACACACATATTTATTAGCCCAAACATGGATGTGCACACATATACATGCATACACACACATACACAATCTTTTTGTGCATTATTTATATATAAACCAGCAAGAATTCATACGGACACCAATAATATAACTTCATCTATGGGACTTTTAGAATTAACATCCAACACACAATTTGGCCCTACTACAAATGATAAAGGCTTTGTGGTATCTACACACACTCATTTATATACACACTCCTATTCATAGACACTTTTACTCATTTTTGCAAACATCACATTCAAACAATTTTACACATTTATACATATATATATAAATCTATTCACACATATGTATTAAAACATATACACATACATTTATATCTACCCGTACACTTACACTTTAGCACACACAAAAACTACTACAAACATATATACACACTCGCACACATTCATAAATATGCCCAAATACACATACATATACATACACATTAGAGTTTTATTATTACAAATTGCGAAGAAAATAAGCTTGAATTTCATAACGTAAATAATGCAGGAGAAATTATTTTATGTAAAATAGGTAATTTAACAAGTAATTACAAATATGGGTGTAGATTTACTTTTAAATATATGTGACTACACATGTAAGTTTAAATTTGAAATCAATTGCGTATTTGTATAAAATTTATAATTTATAGGCATGAAAATCTTGATAGCACCCTCACAGATATACAAATTCCGAAATGATAGGTTTGTAACACACACAGCAACATAGCTTACACAAGCATACAAGTTGTATATACATATGCATGTTATACACATGTTTATATACTCACACATATATGTATTTATACTCACATAAACATACACACCTATACATGCTCGAATACATATAATCACACACACATGTACATAAATTCATACATACACATAAATGCACACACACAATAAAAATAACTTGTGTTTGTACAGTAAATTTGTATCAAGTTTAATATTGGTAACTTCATGTGACATGGAAATTTATAAATGAGGACTAGGAAGAAATACAAAGATTAAACAAAATTTTATATTCTAAGACATTTTTACACATCTTACAAACATTTTTACAACATTTTTACTCAGAAATATCATCTTATCTGTGTAAATATGTGAAAATTTTGTGTGTAGAACTGGTGAGTAAAAACTTGTGAGTCAAAAAACCTTTATGTATAAACATGAGTGTGTCTAAAAATTTGTAGTGGTTAAATATAAAATTTCTTGATATAAATTTTAGGCAATTAAAAATCCTATTTTTGGGAGTATTATAAATTACAAAAATTAATTATGATTGCTCAGCTTTATTTTCACTATATATAGGAGATGCTGTGATGTGTACATTTGTGTGCGTGTATACCAAATTTTCATTTTTTTCGATGTCTCTTAGAAATTGATACTGAAAAATAAAATAATTTATTTTAAGATGTGTGTAAACTATATATATAAAATGTGTAGACTAAATATTGTGTAAAAATGAGTAAAGAGTGTGTACCTTTTTCATTGCCTCTTACATAAAATTTCTGAAGCAGTTCAACCGCCTCGTTTTCCATATAGCCACCATTACACTCAACAGACCTATATTTATTATTTGATCTGTTTTTATATATGTGTGTGTATATGAATGTTAGTATGTGTATTTGTATGAGTGTGTGTGTAAGCGTGGATACGTGTTTGCTTGTGTGTTAGTAAGTCACTGTGTGTGGGTATGCGTGTGTGTAACAGTAGGTATGCGTGTGTGTAACAGTCGGTATGCGTGTGTGTAACAGTCGGTATGCGTGTGTGTAACAGTCGGTATGCGTGTGTGTAACAGTCGGTATGCGTGTGT
>JADHZB010002042.1:2784-27798 GCA_015657535.1 Nephromyces sp. MM_2019 | reverse complement strand
GATTTATCTGTTTAGCCATGCTATTTGAAGGAATTCAATTCAATCTATATATCTATATATATATATATACATATATATTCCATAATTTACAATTAATATTTCTACATATATATATATATATATATATATAGATACACCTAAACCTTACATTTATATAATATATATTCAAACACCGATACACACACAGACACAATCGTTTATCTAGAATTTATAATAATTTAGTTTAGATTAGTTTAGTTTAGTTTTTTTTAATATAAAGATAATTATATTAATATGATTTTGAATAAATGGAATATAAATTTTCCCTCTATAATACTACTTTATTTTGTAGCTCTGAAACTATACAGACACACATACACATACATGCACATATACCAACTCACACACATTTTGAGTATCTCTTTTTTATACTATTTGTTTTTATTTTATTACAATTTTTATATTTTTGGCTTTGTTTTTTTTTTATTTTTCTTGCGTGTGTGTAATAACATTTTTTTTAATAAAAATTTATGTAAAATTTTGATTAAAAATTTTTTGGTGTGTGTGTCTATAGGTTTGTAAAGGTTTATCCATACATATCATATAGTAGAATATACACACACCTATATCATTTCGTTTATTTTTATTATTACATATATATATATAGGTAAATGTGTGTATATGTAAATAAAGTAAAATAAAATTTAAAATTCATGAATTATATTGAAAAAAAATTGTGCTTTTGTTTTTGTTATTAAAGCAATTTTCAATTCATCAAATAAAAATAAAAATTTGCACATTAAATAATTAATATTTTATATATATGTAGAGCGATGGAGGGTGTGTGTGTGTATGTGTGGCATTTGATATGTGGTATGTGATTATATATATATATGTGAGTGGGTGTGTGTTTATACATTTATATATATTTATGTGTGTGAATGTGTATATATTAGTATGATAGAATTAAGATTTATGCTCAAGTGTGTATATGTTTTATAGATAAAAATGTGTGTATGGTAAGCTATTAAGAGGGTCAGAATGTATACAAGAAAAATAAATATTTTGAAAATGTGTATAATATACAAGATAAAAATTATTTAGAGGGGGTTAACGTATATAGAATTTAAGTTACAATTTATCTGATTTAATCAAATGTGTGTGTGTATAAATAATTATATAATTCATTAATTATATCCCTTGAATATGGATGCCTTGAGAGATAGTGTGTGTGTGTAATTTGTTGTACTTTGTTTAAGTCTAAGTAATCTAAACCAAACCAATGTGTAGAGTATAACCTAATCTTATCAAAAACTTCTCTATTTAATTGTTTTAAATAGTTTTGTGTAATTTGATGAGGGGTGTGTGTGTTTGTGTGTGTTGTAAATAATTCACACTGATTTGAAAAATGTATATACTCTTGAATCATACACACAATATGATGCAAAATTGAATCAGAGATTGATTGTTTTAATTTTGAGTGTGCAAATTCAAGCTCTTTCAAAACCAACTCATTACATTTATTCAAATAAGTATATTGAGTTATTGTTGTGTCTAAATTATTTACACACAGTTTATTGCACATCTTATTTTCTGTGTGTGTATTATCTACAAATAGTTCATTACACATCTTGATTTTTGCGTGTGTATTGTCTTGATTATCTATATTATGTTGTGTGTGTAAATTAATTGAATCAAGTTGATAACCCATATAGTCATGTGTGTGTAAATCATTTACACATAGCTGGTCCTCACCCATATTGGATCCTTTTGATGATACACATTCATACACACAACTATGATTATATAGAGATATTTCTTGGGCCATATTATTTAACAAACACACAAAGAGTGTGTTACGAAATTCCCAAGGTGCTTCAGTGTGTGTGTGCAAATTTATAAGGTTATTTGACTCTCTTAATTGGTTTGTAAATATAGTGAGATTTAGGGCCAACTTGGTGTTGTGTGTGTGCATGTGTAGATTATGAATAGGTAGAGGTCTGCTTAAATTTTGAACATTAATTGGGTCAAATTCTTTGTTTTCTTCACACACATTTATTGTGTGTGTGTGGATTTTATTGTTATTATTTGTAAGGTCATGTGTGTACCTAAAAATGTGTGAAATAACTCTATATATTTGATGAAATGTACTATACACGTGTGGGATGATTTGTGTTAAATTGGTTAATTCATATAGTGGGTAGACTGGTTGCTGAGTTGTGGGGGATTGTTGTGTGTGTGTAGATTGAGTGGGGGGTGGATGTTGTGTGTGCGTAGATTGAGTGGAGGGATGTTGTGGGGGTGTGTATGTAGGCAAAGTATTGATTGATTCTGGTGTATTGCTAATGGTGTGTGTAAATCCCTTCATATCAAATGTATATACTACAGGGTTGATGTGTGTAAGATCATTGTATAGTCGATTAATGTGTGTCATAAGATAATAATTTGAAGGCCTAAAATTTGAGAGGAGTTTAACAAAATCCATTTCTTTGTGGAAGATTTCAATAGGTGTAATGTATAGTTTCTTTGAATTACTATGTGTATGTGTGTGTGTTCTACCTATTAACTTGTGTAGTGTGTTGTACCTTACATTCCAAGATAGTGTGCATTTTGGGTGTAAGTGTTGTATTAGCCTTATCTTATCTAATTCATTCCAAATGTGTGTAGATGGGTCAATCTTATTATTATTAGATAGCCTCCAATTGAGCATCCAATTCCTAACTATCCACACACATCTATAATCTGGGTCATAAAACAGAGTTAAGAGGCTAACTATATCTAACCAATCAATAGGGTGTAATGGAGTGTGTGTGTGTGCATAGTTTGTATGTAGGGTGTCTGTGTGATCCTCATGTGGTTTGTATGTGGGGTGTGTGTGTTTGTGGTTAGTTTGATCTCCATCGATTTTGTGTGTGGTGTGCATGTAGTTATTTTGATCTCCATCGATTTTGTGTGTAAGGTCTATACACTTATCTTTATCACCCCGTAGAGTTTGTGTGTGTAAATGATATCGATGAGTTTCACAGAGTATATAAGTGGTTACTTCTAACAATTGAGGGGGAGATATGTTGAAGATCTGTCTAGCCTTCTCAACCAATCCTACAATTAATTTTTCATAAATAATTAGCATTTTTTCTTGTGTGTCTAAATACACACCGTTGTCTCTGAGTT
This sequence comes from Nephromyces sp. MM_2019, assembly GCA_015657535.1. Lineage (NCBI taxonomy): Eukaryota > Apicomplexa > Aconoidasida > Nephromycida > Nephromyces > Nephromyces sp. MM_2019. Next base: position 24,648 of record JADHZB010002042.1, on the reverse strand, counting down.
TTTGGCCAATATATGCCTCCGTTCCCATTGTCTCCGAAGTATGTGCCGCAGGGCATTCTCCAAGGAGGGATTGGAGGAATTTTGTCTTTATTATTTCAATATCAACAATTTCTGAGGGTCTCTCTAATATATAATCAATAAATAATGAATTGTTACACACTGTGTGTAATATCTCTATGATATCATAGAGATATTTACCGTTAAAATCATCAAATGATTTGAACGTCCATAATAATTTCTCAATCCACACACACTCCATAATCTAGTATCCAATCATTTATAAATGTGTGTGTGTGTTTGGGGTTGTGTAGGTTGTGTGGGGTTGTGTAAGGTGTGGATGTGGATGTGTGTGTGTGTGTGGATGTGTGTATGGGTTTGGATGTGTGTGTGTGTGTGTGGATGTGTGTATGGGTTTGGATGTGTGTGATGGTGTAAGTGTACGAATTGGTGGGCTTGGGTTTGATTATGGGTTTGAATGTGGGTTTATGGGTGTGTTTGTGTATGGGTGTAAGTGTGTGTTGGTTGTGTGTCTGTGTTGTGTTTGAAGGTTAGTATGTGGGTTTATGAGTGGGTTAATACTCGAAGTGTGTGTGTGTGAGTACTCTTAGTTTTTGGGTAAGTGTTTGTTGTGTATCTGTGTGTGTATGTGGCTATGTGTGTATTTAATTGTGTGTTTATGTGTGAATCTATGTTTATTTGTGTGTAGGTTAAGTCCCTATATATGTATAATATAAGCAGTAGTAAAACAAGGGAATCGGTAAAGGGTTTTAGCTAGTGTAGTCATATAGATTATATATACAATTTGGTGAGTGTGTGAAATACACACATTATTAAGTGTATAAATTATACAATTTTAGACACGCACACACAAATCTCCAAATTTATGTATACACACGAATTCATGCACACATCTCTAATGATAATATGTATATATATATATATATCTATATATACACACCCATATACACACACACATGTACACACACACACACACATATACACACACACACACACACGCATGTATATATACACACGCATATTTTTATATATAAACACACACACACACAGACACACATACACATAAGCACACACAGCATATAGACATAAACATTGATATTCTTCATCATCTTAATAAACTTCACATTTTTGCAAAAATTAAGCATAAAACAACAAATTTTACCGAATTTACAAATTACACACACATATAATTTTATTTAAAAATTTATTTATAAAATTTTATGTTAAATTTAAATAAGTATAAACATATATATCTATAACTACGCACATAAATAAATATAATTTTACATATATATTATATATCTATTTATAGTGAGTTACACACATGTTTAACACGCCTTCAAAAATAATTAGGTGTATAATTATCATTTCTTGTATGTAAATATATAATCATTGCGTGTGTATGTTGTGTGTGTGTAAATTGACTCGTATTTTGAACCATATGTTATAATAATTATACATTACACACACATCCTTTATATAATTTTTTAACGTTTTACACCACAAAAATAATTATACCCAAAAACATCCAACTTATTCGATTTTCTCATTTTCTTTGTTTACTCCCTCTATTCTTTGTTTACAAATTTACCTAATAACTTCTTTTAACTCAACGTATACATCAAGATGGTAAATACCTACATTTATATGCCGTGTTTGTATGTGTGTGTGAATATGTATGTGTGTATGTATGTGTGTATGTATATATATGTGTGTATGTATATATATGTGTGTATGTATATATATATGTGTGTATGTATATATATGTGTGTGTTTATAACCTATACTTATATATCACGTTTTCATGAGGTATGTTATGTGAATTTATGCATTATATGTTTGGGTATCTAGGCTTTGTGTGCGGTGTGTGTGGTGTGTATGTTGCTTGTATGCCGTGTGTTTGTGTTTGTGATGTGTCTATTATATATCAGATGTGTGGATATTTACGTGCTTTACCTTAACGTGTGTATATATATTTTTATGAGATATCATGACCTATATATGTATATATACATATATATAATGTGTATAATGTATATATAGGTATAGTGTGGGTTAAGTGTAGCCACTTTCTATGATTTTTGGGTTAAATACGTATATGTTTAATTAGTATTCATGAGATAACAAGTTGATATATTTCAGATTACTTTCATTACATGTCACTCATTTACACTCACACACACACACACACACAACCATATAATATTTCATACCACTCACACCCTAGCCTACATGAACACAGACACACACACACACATACACATATCTCTCTCTATATGTGTATAGATGGAATATAATGGTTCAGCCTTACTAGCAATGACTGGTAAGCAGTGTGTAGCTATAATTGGTGACACACGTTTGGGTATGAACAGATTTACAACAATTTCTGAAAATTTCCCAAAGGTTTTCCAAATGAATAATCAATGTTTTGTAGGCCTTGGAGGCTTTGCTACAGATGTACAAACTTTGTAAGTATTTACACACACAGACGAACATATATTTGAAGTAGTGTATTATATCTACTTAAACACACACACAAACATATATTTGAATTATCGTATTTTCTCGACCTACTCTCACACATTCTCTATAAATTTTAATATTTCTAACCCTGTACATATCGTGTATAAACTGTAATATTTCAATCTACCCGCACATATATTCGAATAAAATCACATTCTCTCTACACACACACACACACATGTAAAATATTCATTCATTAACATGACATCACTACACTAACACACCTTTATATCTACCCACCCGCTCATCTTCCCTATACATAAAAAATTAATTTTTTTCAAGTGTACATACACTTTTCCCAATTTTTCACATTTTCCAAATTTTCCACCCAAACCCATATATCCCCAATATCCCTACCAACTCTGACTCATTTTTTACCCACACTCCCTACCCACCACCACCAACCAAATATTCCTCTACACACCCCCACTCCTCTCCCTCGCTCATCTCTACATACATACACACACCCCTCAAATTTTTTCTCTACACATACACCCTCCTCCCCCCCCTCCCCGCGAATTGTTTTCTACACACGCACCCCACCCCTCAATTTGATTCTTTACATACACACACACAGACATAAAGAACTCCAATTCCGTATGAAATTATATGCACTTAAAGAACAACATGAAATGTCTATTAATGTGTTAAAAAGTTTAATGGGCCAAATGCTCTATGAAAAACGTTTTTCACCATATTTGTTATTCCCAATTGTCGCTGGTTTGGATAAGGACGGTCAACCTATAATTGCCTCGTACGATTTAATTGGCTCTATTACTTCACCCTCTGATTTTGTTACCTCTGGGGCTGCCTCTGATAATCTTGTGGGTGTGTGTGAAGCTTTTTACAAACCTAATATGGTGTGTGTGTAAGGGGTGGGGGTTTATGGGAAAGGTGGAGTATTGTGATTTTTATGCGTGTGCCTATTATGTAGGTCAGGGGAGTGTTTAATGTGGGTCTGATGTAGATATGTGATGTAGATGTGTGATGTGATTGTTTTGTGTGTATGTGATTTGATTGTTTTGTGGGTTTGATGTGGGGATGTGTTATGTGATTGTTATATGTGTGATGTGTATAATGTGATTGTAATGTGGCTCTGTGATGTCTGTGTAATATGAGTTGAGATGTTTTACACAGAGCGATGTGTATATTTGAATACATAACACCTATTATATATGTGTGTAAATATATATATATATATATATATATTCAATTTATTATACTTATAAATTTTAGGAACCTGAGGAACTCTTTGAAACAATTTCACAGTGTTTCATGTCGGGGCTTGACCGCTCTCCCATTTCTGGCTGGGGGGCTGTCGTACATATAATGTACGTTTAAATGTGTAAATCTTTAGTTGTTTGTGCGTTTTCTTGTTTGTTGTGTGTGTGCGAATTTCATACTTGGTTGTGTGTGTGCACTTTCTTGTTTGCAGTGTGTGTGCGAATTTTATATTTGGTTGTTTGTGAAAATATCGAATTATATCGTGAGGATTATCATATTGTTTGTGTGTATCTTTTATATATAATTATGCGTGCACTTAGTTATCAAATTATTATATGTTTAAAATATATGTGCTCAGAACACCTGATAGGATAATTACACGTGAACTTGATACACGTATGGATTAAAGATAAATACCAAAATTATTCAAACTTGTACACACACACATTTATCCAAATTACTAACACACAACTCAACCCAAGTTACAAACACACACCTTAACCCAAGTTATAAACACGCACACACACATCACTCAAAGCACACAGACACGCTCAACTAAATCATAGACTCATCTAGACTACACAAACCTACATATATATATATATATAATTCCACAAAACTTTTTAAAATCTCCAAATATTATAGTTTATCCTTACACACTATTTGTTGGAAACTATTATTTTCGTTTGACTTAATTTACAATAGCCAAAAATAACTTTTGAATTAAAATACACACACACGCACACACAACTCTAAAACATAAACAATGAAATTCAAATTATTTTATAATAAAATGCGTATCCTTATCTGCTTTTCTTATCTCTATATCACATACTTTAGATTAAATTATTAACGGATTTATGTAACACATTGTATTATGGGAATTGTATACACATTGAGTTATGTAATGTACACATGAATAAAATTATGTATGAATAGATGTTTGTGTACACATTGAGCTTTAAAAGGTGTGTATAGACACATGTAACTTCATATAAGAATAGGAATGTATAACAAATAAACGTATTTATTTTAGATGTGTGTTTCAATAGGATACATAGGTGTGTTTTTTTGTTTGTATCTACAATTGTGCGTATCTGAATGTGTATCTAAAAATATATATATCTATATCACCTTATAGCACAGATATATATATATATACACACATATACAAACATCCATACATCACCGAAAAAAAAATTTATTTAATAACACACACATATATGTATTAACGAGTACGCATTCTTTTACCCCCTGGATTAAAAGGAATAGGGCGCTTACGTATATTCCAAATGTGTGTATCAATGGCTATGATTTTCATAGGGCAAGTAGATCTATAGATCATTGTATGAGGAGATGTGTGTACCAATTTTTCGGTAGGGAGTTCCTTAAGTGATTCCGATGTGTGTGTAGGTATATCTAAGCTATCAAATCCCTCCACCTTTTTTGTGTTTGTAGTTTTACGTTCAGTTTGCACCTTCTTGAGTTCATAGTCTTTCAATGTAAGGGTTGATTGGTTGATGTAGAATTGCCACTGTTTCCTGTGATGTCTATAAAATTTTAATTGGCCTACACCATATATATCAGGTAGATTCGGTGAATATGTGTGTAAATGGTGTGTAATCATTGAACAGGCCTCATCAATAATTGTTGTCGCTATTTCCTTCTTTATATATGACTTGTGAATCATCTCTGATAAGGCTTCCCTCAATGATTGTATTAAGTATGTGTAGCCATATAGATGATGTTCATAGTGCCTCAATTCATTTGTCTTTACCCTCTTATCCATTAAGTGTGTGTAAGGGGTAGAGGTGGGGTATGTGTGTGTGTAAAGGAATTGGTGTGTGGGGGGGGTTGTGAGGTATGTGTAGGTGAGGTGTATGTGTGTGAGGCATGCGTCTGGGTGGATGAGAGGGTGTGAGGTATGTGTGTGATGGGTGGGAGGGGTATGAGGTGAGTGTGTGTGAGGAGTGTGTGTGAGGAGTGTGTGTGAGGAGTGTGTGTGAGGAGTGTGTGTGAGGAGTGTGTGTGAGGAGTGTGTGTGAGGAGTGTGTGTGAGGTGTGTATTTGAGGAGTGTAAATAAATTATATCTATGAGGTTTTATGATAACAAGTGTCAAAGAATGGGTAAGGAATAATTGATTATGGAGTGATATATATATATATATATATCTGTATGTAAAATGTAAATTGTGTTTAAAAATTTATGAATATGTATATGTTATTTTTATAGGGAGAAAATGATAAAATAGGAGAGAGATTGTATTACATTGAAATTAATCGTCAAAAATTTGTAAATTTTCATAAAAAATTATCATTCGATGTATAAATTGTTTTATTACTAATCTTAAATCTATTTGAGAAAAGGTCTGTGCATAGTGTATGTACAGATTGTGTATGTGCTGTGTGTGTATGTACAGTGTGTGTGTGATGTGTGTATATGCAGTGTGTGTGTGTACAGTGTGTGTGTGTACAGTGTGTGTGTGTATATTATGTGTATGTACAGGGTGGGTGTGTATAGAGTGTGTGTGTGCATATAGCATATGCGTACAGGGTGTGTATATACAATGTGTGGATATAGTGTGTTGTGTATAAAGAATATAGTGTGTGTATATCAAGTGTCTACGTACAGTTTGTTGTACATTATAGAGCTTGTGTGTATTTTATAAGTATGAATTTTGTGTATATAATATTTGGAGTGTGTATACATTTCAGGGGTGTGTGTGTATCTGTGTTGATATTTCTAAAATAAAGAGATTAGTGATTAAATATATATTATATACATTTGCATACAGCATATAAATAATTATTAACAAACGTGTGTGTATAAACTGTGAAACGCAATTAATGTATAAAATAGTGAATTTAAAAAATTTATGTTCTGTGCTTATAGTATATAGTTGGAACTGAATTAAAAAAAAATTCTAAAAATTTAAATTATAAAACGCTAAAAAGTATTCTCAAAATACATACACATAACAAACCCACATACAAACAAAAATCCATACACATATTACAAACACATCATAAAATTTCAAAATTTTCAAACTTTAAAAATGGTTTTTTTTTGTAAAATATATGTATGTATATATATATATATATCCACATTTAGATAAATTAAAACATATTTGCCCATACTTGTGCATGTTTCTTAAATGTTTCAAACATTTCAACAAAATTTTTATTTTGATTCTTATCTAATTTCCCTTGTTTTTTAATATCTCGTTTATGAACTGAATTATATTTGGAATTATTGTTGTTATTATTATTGCTGTTCCTGTGATTTTTTAATGAAAATTTTCTTTTAGTCTCCTCTATATTATCAATCTCCATATTATTCATTTGCTCTATGCACACATACACACACACACGCATACATACATACATACGTAAATTTACATATGTAACAATTCTGAATTATTTAGGTTTCGGGCTGCACATTATATTTATATATATATGTACTCTAATATTTAGTAGTTTGTGTTATATATTATATATTGTATGTTAAGCTTTATATATATAAAAATATATATACACACATGCTTGTGTATAGTTTTTTATTTTTTCACACTTTTTGTATATTCTCTACAAACAAAACAAATACATAAAAACAACAAGATATAAATTGAGAAAATTACACACACAAAAGATACATAAACATGTTTTATGTTCGTATTAATATAGAAATTGTTTCAACTAATAAAACTACAAACATATATAAATTTAGGCATGTGATGGAATATAAATAAAACATGTGTATATGTGTGCATGATGGAATAATTTAATTTAATATGTGTTATTTAAATTTGGATTTATAGTTTAGTTTATACATACGCACACACAAACGTACACACATCGAATTTAAATTTTATCTCTTAAAAATTCACTCATTTACCATTTTCAATTGTTGTTGATTTTGAATTATTAGGTAGGTCAAATGTTTTGGGTAAATTATCTTGTTCAGATTTTAAATTCATTGTGCTTATCGCTACATAATAATATATATTTATGTTTGTGTGTGTGTGTAAACAATTTACACTTGTGCATATGTGCATATGTTTTTGAAAGTTTACATTTATACTTCTGTGTGTGTGTGTAAATAATTTATATTTAGCAATTGTCAATGTTTATGTTTATGTGAATTAACATATAATTATGTATTCAGCAAAGTGTGTGTAAGCATGTATATGTACATATACACATAATAATTTAATTAAAGCGTTTACCATGTACTAGTGTGTAACTATATATGTATAATAAGTGAGTGTGTGGTGCATAAATCTCGAGTAACAAGAATTCACTCTAATGATCTTAGTAAAAATTATATAAATACATTTTCAATTAGCACATCTATACACACACACACACACACACACACAGACAAAATCATCAAAATTAGCTAGTTATTTATCTATATACTATAAAATGTCAAGACAATTTAATTTCAATTACAAAACAAGTTTGCATAGATATTTTGTGTGTGTATTAACATATATATATATGTGTATACATACATATATGTAAGATTATCTCTTTTTCTCTTTATTTATATAAATAAATATTTAAATCTATATATTTATATACAGTTATGGGTATGTGTACATGTTGTATATATTTTTATTCATATTTAAACTTTATTTACATATGTAGATCTGTGTGTGTAAAACATAAATATATGTATATATTTATATGTAAATATAATACACACACACTAAAACAAACCTGGGTAATCACCCATAACAATATCTTGTTCATTTTCCCCATGTGTTTTTGGTAAGAAAATAAAAGAAATAAATATAATTAGAAATTTATATAATTTTGAAACCATTTTAATTTAATTAATTTTGATGTTTATTTATATAAATTATAAACAATGTGTATTATATTTCCTGCAAATTTTGAAAATGTGTAAAATGTAAAATTGTGAAAATTAAAATTGGAAAATTTTTTGAAAATTTTTTTATAAAAAATTATATATTCTTTTTCACGCACAAAAAATTTATTAATTATATATCTTTTTACACACACACTCTTAATATCTGTTTTATTATAAATTTTGTATAAATATATATATATATTCACACATATTTATACATATATCTGTTATAATTTTTTTTATAGTTTATACACACTTTACACTTTTGCACTAGAAACATTTATAAGTAACAGTGTTACATTTTATTTATATTATTCCTTTTAATTATTCATCATGTTAGTTGAGTTAAGTGAATAATTTGATTTATGATATTAAATATTATATATATAACCACATATGTATGTATATATGTGTATGTGTGTGCTTAAATTGTTAATTTTGTTTCAAATACCTCCATATTTGATTTATTCCGAACTCAAAAAATTTGTGCACACACACACATTTACCAAACACATAAATACTGACATTTAGATGTATATAATATTTGCACACATTCGAAGATTCATATTATACTCGCAAATATAACTAAGTTTATTATACATAAACGTCTAAACTTATATAGACACGTATACACATCATGTAATACAAAACAATTTTTAATAATTTTCTTTTCTAGTTAATAGTACCAATTCTAATGTGTTTATGGTAGTTGGAATGTATATATATATACTATTAAATACAGTATAATTGATTACATTATACACCCATAATGAAGTGTCTTACACTATATATATACATGCACAGAATTATATAATTTACTAGACTTAAACATAGACTTATAATTGCAATAATCAGACACATAATGATATCATTTATATTACAGCCACGTGATAATGTGTATTTAAAACATAAATATATATATATATAAATAAGATTTACTAAACTCACACACAAACACACATACACATACACGTAATCTGTGTTATATATAAAACACTAAAGAATGTAAAGGTAAACTTTTATCAATATAAAGTTTATTAATGTTGACATTCGTTGTGTATATTTTTTCTGTGCGCAAATTTATGCACAATCTAACTTAAAAACACACACACACACACACATACAAAATTGAAAAATTAAGTGTAGAAAAAAAGCAAGAAATCAAAATTAAATAAAAATTAATTTTACTGCATTAATATTTGATATTATCAAATACAAAAAAATATAAAATTTTATAATAATTGAAATGTTAGATATTTGTGTATGTGTAATAAGAACAGCATATGTAATTAGATCTTTATGTGTGGTAAAAATCTTGTATATGTAGATGTGTAGGTTTATAGTGTTAATTTCATGTAAATATATGAGTGATACAAGTTAATGTGTATGTGTTTGCATCTGTTGGTATTTTAAGGTACTGAAGGTATATATCATATTTTAGATTGATATTTTGTAGCTAAAAGTTGAATATGTGTGTGTAAATGTATTCAAAAAATATAATTTCCTTATTTATCATAATTTATATGAGTAGTCAAGCTATATAAAGGTATATTTATTATATGAATAAATAACAAAAAAAGGAGGTAAAACACCCTTTTATGGTATCATAAATATTTATATATAAATAGATACGTATGTGTATATATACAAATGATTGCAAAAATCAATAAGTTTACAAAATGTGTAGTAAGTATGGGTTTACTTATTATACAAATAGAGATTGATAAAAATCTACACAAAAACATGTATATATGTTTCTATCTCTTGAGTGACATTATAGTCTGAGTTTCTAATTTTGTGTGTGTATAGCATGTTTGAATGTTATCACAAAGCTATAGAATAAAGTGAGTATACCGTTGTGTTTTACTTATTCTAATTATGAGTGAAAGCTTACTTCAAGTCTCAGTATATAAATCTATCAATATACACCAGAAAAGCATGTGTGTGTGACGCAATCTATGTATATATTTATATCCACCAAAATAACATGTCTGTATGACTCAGTCTATGTATATGGCCCAATCTGTGTGTAAGTCCATATACACCAAAAAAAAATGTGTGTGCAACTATTTATAATTGCCAAATAAAAAAAGGTGTATGTAATCCAATATATATATATATATATTTTATCTCGCCCAATACCACCACTCAAACAGGTTGTGTAAAGCGTAGATTTCTTTGATGATTGAGTTTCGAATTTCCCCTCATAAAGAATAGGGAGATATAATTAAATACCATCAATATCATCATAATAATACACACATATAAGTAATTACCAGAAAATGTAATTTTTGTGAGGGGATCATAAAGGTATACAGATAATATAGAAAATATGCCACCACACATTGAGGCTGTACCTACTAATTTACCAAAGTGTGATTCATCAAATTTATCCTTAACAAGAAAATAGACTTGTGATGTGTAAATTGATATATATATAGTCATACATACAGCAGATATATATTTCAAAAAAAGAATATCTATATTACTCAATATATAACCAATTAATGCTATAGTAGTGTTTACACACATCACCCAAATGGGCCCAATATAATCTACAAGATGGCCATATAAAATTGTTGAAATAAAACCAAATGGGGTAATAAGACCAAAAAATGTGTTAACTGTATTTGTCAATATTTTTTCACCACTGACTACATAAAAATTCACAATGAGTGAAGTTGTACAAAAATAAAATGATATACCCATAAATGGTTTAGACAATATTTGGTGGCGAGAATTATATAAATTATCAGAAAAACTTTTTAATGATTTACAAATACATTCCCTAATTGATGGTGTGTAATCTCGTTCATCAGTTAAAGGTTTATAGAGCTCAAGATCTGATAATAGAGAAAAGTTATTTAGGTGTTGATACAGTGCATGGTGTGTGTACGTGAGAGTGCTAGTATGTAATTATATAGTGTTTATGTAAGTAGTGTGTTCGTAGGTGTTGTGTTTGTAGTTTAGGTGGGGTGTGGAGATGAAGGGAGAGATGATGATGGTGTGTGTATGTGTTTATGGTATTTAGTGGGTGTGGATTTGGTGTATCTCTCATTATATATATATAAATTACATATATATATATATAAATAGTTAGACGCTCAAGATATTGCGGAAAGTACACACACACACACATACACACACAAAACCCATGTAGATAAATCCACAAAATAAATTAGAGTATATATAAATATATATATAAGTGAATAAACTTACTTTCAAAGTATTCAATGGGTTGGAAAATCTTCTTGGGTATACAGATTACAGCATAAATAATTAGTAAGAAAAGAATAAAAGCATAGATCAATGCTACTACACCAAATGATAGTGAGTATGCATTTGAAATCGTGTGCATTATGGTAGGTATAGAAAAACTAGCTGATATAGCCGCTCCTAATGTAGCTATAACAATACCATGATAACCAGGGAAGAGATTTGAAAGGTGCAGAGTAGGGAGTGTACCTACCCAAAAAAAAGTGTGTAAAAATGCTTTCAATACATTGGTTTTTATGCATCATGCGGATAGCTTATATTTTGCTTTAGATAATAATCGAAGGGGATGTGTGTGTGTAGTTGTGGATTTGATTGTGGGTGTGATGTGTGTGTAAAATTGAGTTTAATGATACATAACATTTTGATGTCTACTTCCATAGTCATCCATGAATATATAGGCTGATGTCATATATCCATAATATATATATGAACATATTCCTATCTCCAACAACCTTTTCACACTTCCACACGCTTCCCCCCATACCTCTCCCATTCCCCTTCGCTATACACACATCCTTACTTGTATCTGCACCAAGGCCAATTAATATAAAGGCCAATTTATACACATTAAAGAACTCCCCTGCAAATGCAAGGAGTATCCATGCAGTGAAATTTAAGCACTGGCCTAATACAGCAGTGTATTTGGGGCCAATATTATCAATTAGTATGCCTGCTATCATCGACATAGAGAAATGTGTAGGCATAGCGATTTGATATAATCGCTGTACAGCTGTGTCTTGGGCCTCACACAAATATCGTTTATCTATGCTAATCGATTTAGATGTACATAGCCAAGAATAGGCACCTATTCCACATATTTCAAGGTGTAGAAATAGGAAAAAAAATATATATTTGTATGTGTGGGTAATCTATATATATGCATATATTTGTGTGCGTGTGCGCATAATATATATATATATGTGTGTAGAGCTCACCAGACTCAAACAGAAGGGATGAGAGTCCAGGCCAACCAAAGTACACATTTCCACTGAGTGCAATAAAAACTATATAACCCAACGCTAAAAAATATCGACTTTGGTTGAAGGGTCTGGGCTGTGTAGCGCAGGGGTGATGTGAGTAAAGGTATATGTAATAGAAATTTTGTAGTTGTGATCGAACTCCACACGTATTTTCCAATGAATAGAATGTTTTAGACGAGTCTGTAATTTCTTGTGAGTGTGAATATGGGCTTAAGAATGGCTCCAAATAGTCATGTGGGCTAGGTAGTTTTTGTGAGTGTAAAAGCTCGACATTTATGAGTTCTGTTCCTGGATTTGTATTCATCGTTATCATGAAATTTACTTAAATATTTGTGTTTTACAAATTGCGCGTGTGTGTAGGGTAGAGAGGGATTAGCTGATTATATCCGATTGTAGAGCTTGAGATATTAGGTATCTGAAAATATATTGTTTTAGATGGTTTCATTATGTATGTATGGAGAAAACAATTGGTGTCTATGTATGTATGTGTATTAGACTGTTTTAATCTATATTCAATATCCTATTTTTCTCTAATCTTATCATATGCATATGTGAACATACCAGCAATCGCAATCTAAAAAAACACTATTACATACATTTACACATGGAATATACTTTTTCAAAAGCTTTATACGTTTACATATATCACCTACACATAATTACATAACCCACACAGATACCTACATATCACACTTACGCCTACACATATTACAAACACTTCCTTACCTAAATTTTCCACCCATTGGTGCATCATACCCACTCCCTTCTACACATATCTCACCAGCATTCTGTTGGATAGATGACAATCACATTATGCTATATACATCACATCTCAAATATCATACCCCAAAAAACTCTATCCCTTCATGCAAATTAAAAATATACACACCTCTTTGCAAACTTTAATGTTTGGGCAATTCTAAAAAATAATTCAAAGTTTAAAGAAGTGAGGAAATGTCAAATGTGCATACAGAAAAAAATGTATATGATATTGGAAAAGAAGAGGAAAAGAAACTATGTAAAAACATTAATTGGGGGTCAAGACATGTTATGGGTAAATTCTATAAGCTTTGAGTTGTAAAGAAAAAATAATATTAGGCATCTTATTATCTTTTATTTACACGCAATTTTGTGTATAATCAATGGACATATATATATATATAATCATATATATATATACACACTATGTTAAATATAATGAATATCTATACACATAAAAAGATACGAGGCCCACACACAATTTAACACAAATTGATACCACCCCACACATGATTACACACATATATATTACAAGCACACACCCTTTACACGCATTGTATTACCACACACACACCAATTGTGGGCACAACTAAGAAAAGTGTACATACACTAACAGCAATTAATGCTAGCTACTACAAACTAAACATGTTGAAAGCCAAAATATATTCTATCCACAGCAATATTACAATGAACTAATTTTTTAGTTAAAGCAAAAGTTGATACAAACATCAATGAAGCCCAAGAATTTTTGAAGAATAGATTTAAGAAAAGATCAATAATCAACTTAAAAGAAGTATAAAAAATACCCCAAGAATCAAATCAAAAGAGAAATTCAAGAATTATCTAAAAATTAAAAAAAAAATTGGAACAGTTTTTATTCCTTTAAACTTGAGTAATAACACGTAGCAAATTTTGTGTAGTTTTATTTTCCATAACCAAAAACATTTCATTCTACCCTTTATTCTCTACCCAAGTTTGTGTAACATTTTTGCAAAATGTAATAACATCTATACAATTTTTGATAACTTTGGTCAAAATATTCTATAACAAGAAATATATTAAAAACCATGATCAATCTCATATTACCCATCTCTTACATCAACCAACTCACGAAAATCTTCATTTATTTTTTCTCACAGCGTAGCATTAGACTCTTTACCTGTTATCACTGACAACAAAAAACACGTGGATCCCTTACACCTATTTTTCCCTGAATTTTACTTAAAATATAACAATCACACACACTTTTTTATATATCTTAGAAGATAGTATAGGAAAATTTGATTCCTCGTGTTTTATATAGCTCCAATTTTAAATGGCTATGTTCAAGAAATTGCCACTATTTATGAATTTATGGCAGAAATCAATTCCATTATTTCGAACTTTACATTCAAAATAAAGATTTTAAACATACAGTGAAATTTCTAGTTAAGTGCTTCAACTTAAGTCTGAACTATATACTAATTAAATTTTTATGATTTTTAATTAACACTTCTTAACTAGTTATTAATTTCTAGTTAATCATTTTCGAAATTGGTTTATTTTTACTTATAGTGTACATAGACTTTTTATTTTATTGCAATTATGATAGCTAGCTAAAGTATAGAATGATTTTTTATTTCCTCTGTGGGTATACTACACACTTCTAAACTTTACATACGCAGAAGCTAAGCATACTATTCATGCATGTTTAATTATTTATTTTATACACAAGCACTATGCAAATATATAGTAGTATGTGTATACAGATTTATATTAAGTTACAAAAGAACATATAGGTTACAGACAAAAAGTGTAGATAAGATTTACACAAAAGCTGTATATAAACATCCAAATTCGCACAAAGTTATTTACCCTAAACCAAAGTTTATAGTATGTGCAAACAGATTATGTACAAATCGTATATATAGACTCGAACAACAGACGCATACACACAACTTTGTCTTTATCTATAATGTACTAGTAAACACATACAGTAATGTTAGAGTAGACACAAGTTATAATAAAGTTGTACGCGTAACAAAAATTTGGTGCTTAAATATTCATACACACTACAAACAAATCGAATTGAAGTCAAAATACATTAAAAAATCATATACAAAAAGAATTTTAAGTGTATAGATTGAAATAAGCAAGATACATGCATGCAGAAACATATACACACACATACAATGCATATATACATCCTAAAAGAAAGGAATGTGTATAAAGTTTAAATATAGAGTAAATATATAGTGAAATTTTCACATTTCAAAGTTATTAAATTTTGTTTTCTTTATATTAGAAAAAATTGTGTAATTTTTGAAGGGTTAAATGTGTGTAATTATAATTATGTGTTTATATGTGTAACTGTATTTTATAATTGTGTATGTGTGTATATTCATATGCGTTTATATAATTATATACAAAGGATAAAAATTAAGCCTAATTTTATTAAAATAATTTAGAGTGTGTGTATATGTATAAGATAAGTTATAAATTCTGCGTGGGTGTGTGTGTAGAGTACATCCCCACGATCTTTATTTTCTACATAACTTAAATCATCAAATCATACACGTCACCCCACACCTAACCCTCACATTCACAATACACACGTAATACACACCTCACCCCCTTTCCACCCTCCATCTTTCACACACATTCACACAGTAGATTTCCTAAGGTTGAAGTAGTAGCTTCGAAATTGATCAACAGTGGATAGCTTTGTAGAATTGTTGTCTCTATTACCCATGTGAGCGTGGTGCTTATTCCCTCTATAATGCGTAGTTTGTACCTGTTCAGTTACAGGTGATTTTGTAATGGTTATAAAATCTTCATTAGGTGTGTGTACAAGCCAACTGTATTTTTCTGCACACTTATCAAAGTCAGGGCTTGGGTAAGTAAGGTTAAGGTATGTACACATATCATCTATAGATAGTGAATGATAACTTGAGCTAACTACCTCTGATATATATGTACGTATACATTCTAAATAATTAGGTGTTTCTAATAAATCAGAGAAATTATTATTATTTAACATCTCCCATGCTACAGCAAAATTACCAAATTGTAAGGCCTCATCAAGATATATAAGAGGCTTAATATGTGGGTGAATTTTTAAGGCAGAAGGTAATAGTTGGATACACTCTCTAAACTCTTGACCAGGTAAATTTAATAAACATGCAAACAATACCTTCCTCAACATAGATACCTCTACACACGTTGGAAATAGTATATAAATGTGTATAACCTTACGATAACAATCCATAGATGTGAAGGGTGAAATATTAATTGAATTGGGTGAATAAAATTCGTTATTTACATACTCCAATAAATCATGTAAACTCGTTGCATCGTGACAAGAGAACCCTGAAGATAATGTCTCTATCACGCGCTGACTGAAGGAGTCCATTGTGTTTTTGGAGAGGAGGAGGAGGATGTGTGTAGGTTTAGGGATATGTAGGGGCGTGAATAGGGGGAGGAAGGGTTGGAGGAGGGTTTGGAGGAGTAAGGTATGGAGATTTGTAAGAGAGTAGAAAGGTGTGAGGCTGTATGTGTATAGGGGAAAGACAAAAGGAGCTAGTAAAAATGTTGTGAGGGGTGGCGATATGAGCTGAGAAGAGGACAATGGGGTGCGGAGGTTGAGGTGAAGACGGAGGGTGAGAAATTTAGTAAAGGGTAGGTCAAGTATTAGAGGAGAAGACAAATTATTATGGTAGAGTTAATGTTATTGGGAGCTGAGTATAGTATAGAGTTTGTATATATATGGGATATCCCTATATAATATAAATGATCTCAGAAAAAATATATACAAATCGTGGTGTGTTGATGTTGTTGGTTTATTAAATATGAATTGTGTTTAAGAAATATGTCTTCAAGTTGTGTAGAGGGTAAATATGTTATAATCTTAGGAGATTTTAAATTGATTGGGGCCATTTTATAAATTAACCTACAATGTCAACACAAGATGATCTTATGGGCTAGTACATACTAATATTTATTTATATATATATATAAGCTACACACATGAACCATATAATAAACATATATATATATATTATAGATGTATAAACAAAAGTATTGAGAAGGCTATATGCATACACTCAATCCTCATTCTCATAATATTTATATTAAAAAACAAATACATACACATAATCAGAGGGTTGCTACACACACACACTTTACTCAATGTTACTTACACTCGAGCACACTATACAAAATATCAACTTCATAAACATGCTTAACAATATCACACACCCTACGTAATATGATTTATACACAAACACTCTATGTGATGTGATCTGCACACTAAGCCATTTTCTTTGTACATATACATTAAAGATGTTTTTACTTACATACAAGACATCATTAACATCGACTACACACACGAACAAGCTAAACAAATAAATTTACTCGAATATATTTAAACACACATTATTGTATGTGAAAATACTTATAACACACCCTTTACACACATATATTTATATCCCACGCTTTTAAATAACACTGTTATATCTTAGCGTTAGATACGGGATCGTAATAAATTTTGCGCATCTAGAGTAAGTTAGGTTGATTAGGTGTCGCTTGTGTATGACGACGTGTCTAACTAGGGTAAGGAGAGCTTAAGAAATACTATTAAAATTTGACTAACTAGCAAGGAGTTTCTTAAGAACCAGAGGTATGTCAAGGGATTAAGTAAATATCAGTTTACGGAGATTTTAAAGTTTTAAAACTGAAAGGTTAAAGCGTTTATGGTTTCAAAGTCTAAAAAAAATAAAAAGTAAAATTCCCAAGAAAATTCTATTACGAAAAAGGTTTTCTTTTTTCTTTTAATTTCTTGTTTTTCTTTCTTTTTCCCGTGTGGTCTCCTTATTTCATTTCCTTTTCTTTGTTATTTGTTGGGTTCGTATTTGGCGTATTTGTGGGTCTGTTACATTTGCGTGTTTTAGGATTTATATATATATATATTTTGCTACTTAAATTTTAGTTTAGAAATTGTGGGTTGACTAGTTATGTTTTAGCGGGTCTTCTTCTACCTAGTAATGTTTGGTATCTAGTATGTAGTTATATTATTGTGTAAGTACTCTCTTTTTTTTTTTTTGATTGTGGGGATATGACAAATATACACAAATCAAATAATTCTTTCTACACGCACAATCTTTATACTTTATAAATATTTTTACACATATGTTCTATATCTATACGTGCACCCTATACACATCCACACTCTTTCAGCATACAACTACACATATTTCCACATACACACATTTTCACACGTACATTTACGTACACACATTACAAACACGTTTAAATGCACATTGACGCTACAAAATTTATAAATACACATATACACACACACATATTTACATACTCAGTTTCAATGGTTTAAACCTATGCACTAAGCTGTACTTGTGAGATGTCATATATCTAAAGATATTTCAATATTTATATGCAATATGACTAGTGTATAAAATATGTGTAAAAGTGGGTAAAAGTGTGTGCAAAGTATGTGAATAAAAAGTGTTTGTGTAAAATAAGATGTGTAAAAAGTTAAATCTTTGATATAATTAGCTAAATATTTCTAATTTGAACTATTACTCAAGGATATAGAAATGTGTGTGCAAAGTGTGTGTGTGGGTAAACTATATCTATACATAAGCACAAGTGTATGTGTAGCTCAGTATATATATAAAGGGGGTATAGTAAAGATGTGTGTGCAAGTTCTAAAAAAGTATGTACACAAATAGGTGTAAATTTGTTTTATGTGTGTAAGTATAAGATAAGTTCTCTACAAATGTTATATAGATGTTTATGTTTGTGTAAAATATCTATGTAGAGTATATCGAATTAAGAATTTACTTATTTATTAATACTATTATAATATTATATAAAATCTCCAACACATTTGCACACTTTTTAACCTCTTAATATCTCATCAAATAATTATCAAAAATGTTGAATTCTCGTATAATTCATCGCTCAACTACACACACACTTTCGTGTAGATATTTCTCACACACTACACACAAAGTCCCACTATTCATTGGTAACCAATTTGTACAAAGTCAAGCCAATTTTAGTGACCCACAACAATACTTTGAAGTAACCAATCCAGCTACACAGGTATGTATGTGTATGTGTATGTGTGTGTGTATGTGCGTGTGTATGTGTGTGTGTATGTGTGTGTGTATGTGTGTGTGTATGTGCGTGTGTATGTGCGTGTGTATGTGCGTGTGTATGTGTGTGTGTATGTGCGTGTGTATGTGCGTGTGTATGTGCGTGTGTATGTGTATGTGCATGTGTATGTGTATGTGTGTGTGTATGTGTGTGTGTATGTGCGTGTGTATGTGCGTGTGTATGTGCGTGTGTATGTGTATGTGCATGTGTATGTGCATGTGTGTGTGTATGTGTGTGTGTATGTGTGTGTGTATGTGTGTGTGTATGTGCGTGTGTATGTGTGTGTGTATGTGTGTGTGTATGTGTGTGTGTATGTGTGTGTGTATGTGTGTGTGTATGTGTGTGTGTATGTGCGTGTGTATGTGTGTGTGTATGTGCGTGTGTATGTGCATGTGCATGTATATGTGCATGTGTATGTGTGTATGTGTGTTTATGTATGTGTGTATGTGTGTGTGTATGTGCATGTGCATGTGTATGTGTGTGCGTGTGTGTGTGTATATGTGTGTGTATGTGTGTGTGTATGTGTGTTTGTATGTGTGTGTGTATGTGTGTGTGTATGCGTATTGTATATGTGTGTGTATGTGTGTGTGTATGTGTGTGTGTATGTGTTTGTATGTGTGTGTGTAGGTGTGTATCTGTATATGTGTGTATGTGTTTGTATGTGTGTGTGTAGGTGTATATCTGTATATGTGTGTATGTGTTTGTATGTGCGTGTGTGATCCATATAGCTTTTTATTGACGCACCCACACCATCTCTCTCTCCACACACCTATATTCCCCACCTTCACCCCCTCACCTCCCTCCTTCTCACACCTTATATACACATTATACACACCTTACATACACATTACACACACACACAGGAAGTCATAGCCAAGACGCCCCAATCAACTTACTCAGAGATGGAGGCAGCGACAAAAGCCGCCATGGAGGCATTCCCTGCCTGGAGGGAAGTCCCCATCCCCGTACGCCAACGTTATATGATGAAATTACACCAAATTTTAAAAGATAGAACACCTGAAATGGCTGAATTAGTATCATATGGTGCGTGTGTGTGTGAGTGTAGGGTATACATGTTTATTATATATATGTGTGTTTATTATATATTTATGTATGTTTATGTATGTGTTCCATCATAAAGGTATATGCATTTCTTGATGTGTGTGTGCACAACTACTCCAAATTTGAATATATATATTTTATGATTTGAGCTGACATAACTTACCAATTAGACTCACTTGTTTAGACCCATAAATAATTTACTTTACACAGAACACATATTTTACTCCACACAACACATATTTTACTCCACACACTCACATTATACTCCACACACACTCACATTATACTCCACACACACTCACATTATACTCCACACACACACGCATTCTACTCCACACACACTCACATTCTACTCCACACACACTCACATTATACTCCACACACACTCGCATTATACTCCACACACACACGCATTTTACTCCACACACACACGCATTTTACTCCACACACACACGCATTTTACTCCACACACACACGCATTTTACTCCACATATATACACATACACACACACACACATATCTAGAACAAGGCAAAACTATTGATGATGCAAAGGGGAGTATATTCAGAGGCTTAGAATCAATTGAATATTCATTTTCTGCCTCTTCAATTTTAATGGGAGAAACGATGGAAAATGTGTCAAAAAATATAGACACATATTCATATAGACAACCATTAGGTGTGTGTGCTGGTATAGCCCCATTTAATTTCCCTATCATGGTAATTAGTGTGTGTGTCCATGAGGTGTAGCAAACTATGGTTTTAGAGACAATATTGCAAATACACACACATTTATATATACCCATAGACAAAAACATACACACAAACAAACAACACAACATATCACTCATACACCTCACACATATATATATATATATATATAATGATATATATATGTACATAAACACACATAGATGCATATACACACACAGATACATATATATATATATATATAGCCCACACACACACACACACACACACACACACACACA